>JAXCGZ010007547.1:130000-132500 GCA_037179515.1 Halocaridina rubra | reverse complement strand
AGTTTTTATCCATTTCAAGACATTTCCACCTATTCTAGCCATTACTTGCAGCTTCCTAATAAGTCTCCCATGTGGAACAGTGTCAATCGCTTTCTGGAAGTCTAGGAATATGCAATCTGCCAAGCCCTCTCTTTCCTGTAAGATTCGGCTTACCTCATCTTAAAATTCTAATAAGTTTGTTACTGTTGATCTACCTTCTCTGAAGCCATGTTGCCTAACTGACAAAAAGTTGAAGGATTCCAAGTGAAGAGAGATATGTTTCCTTAGTAGTTTCTCCATAACTTTTCAAACTATAATGGGCAAGGAAACTGGTCTAAAGCTCAGAGCCGTATCCCTCCTTCCCTACTTGAAGATAGGTATCACATTTGCTTGTTTCCAGCATCTTGGAATCTCCCCTGACTCCAGTGACTTTTTAAATATGATACCCAGTGCCCCTGATATTGAGTTTGCGCATTTTTTAAGTCCATGAGGGGATATGTCATCAGGACCTGTAGCTTTATGAACATCTAAATCTATCAGCAATTTGCATACCTCGGTGGCTGTAAGGTTGATGTTCTCTAATACCGGCCCTTGAGCTTCTATCTCTGCAATTTGAGGGGGTGGGTTTTTTTCTACTGTATATACTGACTGAAACTCCTTGTTCAATTCTTTGCAGCTCTCTTCATCCGTCTCAGTGATGCTTCCATCCGCTCTCTTTAGCCTTAAAACCTGTTCTTTTACCTTCAGTTTTCCTCTGATAAAGCTGTGGAAATACTTGGGATTTTCTTTAGCCTTCCTGGTGATGTCCCTCTCATAGTCTCTCTCTGCCTCTCTCCTTTTACTTAGGTAGTCATTTCTTGCTCGTTTGTAGGTTTGCCAGGCATATGTTTTTTCTCCTCCTATACCTTTTCCAGCATTTGTCTCTCCACTCCTTAGCTCTTTTACACTCATTCTCGATCCATTTCTCACTGGCATGAATTACACCTAATTTAGTGGCAGGTATGCAGCCATCTACTATCTTCCCATATTTCTCACAAAAGATGTCATACATTTCCTGTACAGATTTGTTGTAAAATAAGATTCTCCAGTCAATAACTGCAAAAAGCTCATTCATTTTGATGTAAATATCCTATCGGATAGTTCCTCCTCATGTCCTCAGTGCCTCTACTCTCAGGCAGAATATCTTCAATGATATACTCCATCAACAACGCACAGTGGTCACTCTTTCCAATTGGTGGTTCATACTCATTTTTTTCAATATCCAACACCTTATCTGTGAATACTAGATCAAGTAGTGATGGCTCATCCCCACCCCTGGCCCTCGTTGGTTCCATTATATGTTGGTGTAGGAAATTCCCTTGTACGCAATCTAGGAATCTTGCCCCTAATGAGTCCTCACCACTGTGTGGGTCAAGATTTATCCAGTCTATCTCTTTATGATTAAAATCTATGTATGTATGTATGTATGAATGTATGTATGTATGTATGTATGTATGTATTTATGTATGTATGTATGTATGTATGTATGTATGTATGTATGTATGTATGTATGTATGTATGTATGTATGTATGTACGTATGTATGTATGTATGTATGTATGTATGTATGTATGTAGTATGTATGTATGTAGTATGTATGTATGTATGTATGTATGTATGTATGTATGTATGTATGTATGTATGTATGTATGTATGTATGTATGTATGTATGTATGTATGTAGGTATGTGTGTAGTATGTATGTATGCAGTATGTATGTATGTATGTATGTATGTATGTATGTATGTATGTATGTATGTATGTATGTATGTATGTATGTATGTATGTATGTATGTATGTATGTATGTATGTATGTATGTATGTATGTATGTATGTATGTATGTATGTATGTATGTATGTATGTATGTATGTATGTATGTATGTATGTATGTATGTATATATATATATATATATATATATATATATATATATATATATATATATATATATATATATATATATATATATATATATTATATATATATATATATATATATATATATATATATATATATACATACATACATACATACATACATATATATATATATATATATATATATATATATATATATATATATATATATATATATATATATATATATATAAAGCGTGTTTTGTGTCACGGACTCCGTTTTCAACCAAAGGCTAGGACAGTCGCCTTCCTGCGATGGACTTGTTTTGGCATATGTTATCATTACCCTGAGTGGATGCCCTTGCTATCCTCAGACCTTGGTGGGTTGCGAACCCTCGACTTGACGCCTCAAAGTCGGGGACGCTGCCGCTTGAGCCACTGTGACTACTATATATATATATATATATATATATATATATATATATATATATATATATATATATATATATATATATATATATATATATATATATATATATATATATATATATATATATATATATATATATATATATATATATATATATATATATATATATATATATATATATATATATATATATATATAT
>JAXCGZ010007547.1:57500-125000 GCA_037179515.1 Halocaridina rubra | reverse complement strand
ATCTCTCTTCACTTTGACACTGTCCCACATGGGAGACTTATAAAGGAGCTGCAAGCTATGGCAAGAATAGGTGGATATATCATGAAAGGGATAAAAGCATTCTTAGAAGGAAGGGAACAGTGGGTTAGAGTAAGACACTCAGTGTCTGAATGGAGAAGAGTTAGTAATGAAGTTCCACAGGGTTCAGTTTTAGGGCCACTTTTGTTCCTTGTATATATAAATGACCTACCAGAGTCTACAAATTCATTCATGCATATGTTTACAAATGATGCAAAGATTGTGAAGATAGTAAGAAACGAGTACAACGGTAGAGAACTTCAGGAAGATCTAAATAGTCTGCATGAGTGGTCAGAAAATTGCCTAATGAAATTCAATACTTCAAAATGTAAGGTAATGAGAATGGGCACAAGTGCTAGAAGGCCAAAGCTTGACTACTTGGTGGCAGGAGTAGATCTTCAAGAGACAGGGAATGAGAGAGATCTAGTAGTAAACATACTGGCCGATTTGTCTCCAGAAATGCATATAAATGGTATAGTAAGGGTAGCATAGTGTTCCTTAGCAAGGATATGTTCAGAAATATTTATGTAACCTATGTGAGGTCAAAGCTTGTATATTTTGGAATCTGCACTTGAATAAGCACGTAGTTAATCTGGAAAAAGGTCAAAGACATGGCATGGATCTGGTGCCATAAATTTGCAATCTCAGTTATGATGAGAGTCTGAGGAAACTAAGCTTACCATCACTCAAAGCTTGAATATTGAGGGGGGATATAGTGATGGTTATATAAATTCCTTCATGGTTATGACAGAGTGGATAGGGATCGATATTTTGATATAATTGGCGCTAGAACTAGAGGTCATAGTTTGAAGCTTCGTAAGAAAACTTCTTTGCAGGATGTAAGGAAGTAATCTTTTAGTGTAAGAGTAGTTAATAGCTAGAATTTGCTAGGCGATGAGGTAGTTAATTCTAACTCAATACATAGTTTTAAGGACAAGTATGATAAGTATCACTAAGTACAAAATGGAACCGATCAGGAGACGGGAAGTTACGAGCTTGGAGCTCTTTCCCGTAAGAACAATTAGGTAATTGCAGTTAGATAATTACATACATACATTCATACATACATGCATACATGCATACATATATACTTACATACATACATACATACATACATACATACATACATGCATACATACATACATACATACATACATACATACATACATACATACACACACACACACACCGCGTTCAGTGACACACGGAATTGCTCCTCTTAAATTTTTAACTGTTTCGAGTGACTAAGTGCTTAGTGGAAAACTTTACCATAATTTCCATAAATCTGAAATCCTGCAGAGTATTGTGAGTACAAGAACTTATATTTGTTGTAAGACGAGACTGTTCATATTAAAGGAAAAAAAATTGAGAACTTTTACGTGAGGAGAGAGAGAGAAGCTGCCGTCCAGTTCTGCCTTGAGGGAAATCTAGAAGAGTTGCCAGAGGTGGAGCCATCACATCACATTACCTAATTTTTTGTGTAAACTGGGGAAAGCTCTTAAGCCGTTTACCTGATCCTGTGGTTCTATATATTGTTAAAATCAGTATCCTTCCCATTTATATTAACTAGTTAGTTAGCTTGATACACGAAAAAATTGAATAATAAAAGAAAAAAAAATTACCAAATACCCACCTGTCAACAGTACTGAGTTAAGTTGCCAAGTAGTACAGCAGTCTTATTTTCTTCATTTTTTTTTTGCTTTTCTTTTAGCTTTCTCTTTTACTATTTTGTTATTTTGTATATATATTGAGTTAAATGTAAAGTCTAATCCCGTGATAACATATCTTGGTTAGCAAGTCAGTTTATCAGTTAGGAAGAATATATAATAGAAACAGGTGGGTGCCACCTCAAACACAAATTCGAATTTTCCTTCAGGTTTGACTTTTGTTTTTCTTTTTCTTTTTATACTTAAATTACCATGGTCAAGTTTTTAAGTTAAGATGTGTGTTACCAGAAAGGAGACAAACTGAGTCACTAAATAGCACTTATATGGAGATATAAAAATTCTGTGTGAAGCTAAATTAGAAGTTTTTCTCTTTTCTTTTTTTTCCTCTTTCTCGTCTTCTTTCTATATTCTGTGAGAGGGAGAACATAAAAATGAAGCCATCTCTGTCCCAAACCTCTCCCACCCATGGGTCGGGAGAAGGGGTAGTCATCAGGGGACTTAAACAGAGAATCAAGAAGTTAGAGGAAATGGTTATAAGCCTTGATGATAAAATTCGGAATATGGATGGAGAAATGAAAGAGAATGAAACACTCAGAGAACAAATAAGATCTTTGGAGGAAGCAAATAAAGCTCAAGGGCAGGAGAGAAAGGAACTAGAAAAAAGAATAAAGAAGCTGGAAGGGGAAAAGAGTCAACTAGAATCTAGAATTTCTAAACAAGAAGATAAAAACAAACAGCTGAATGACAACCTAAAGGAATTAGATGTTAGTTCACTGCTCTCTTCTGAGAGAGACGAGATTGCTGCTTGGAATGTTCAGATTAAGGAAAACATTGAACAGTTCAGAAAAGAGTTCCAGGAGCTGAATAGGGAAAATGATGCCATGAAAACGTCCTTTGCTGATGCACTAAAGGGGAATGTGGCAGTAAAAGAGGCTGTAAAGGTGGTGGCACTGGAAAACATACAAACAGTTGACTATAAAGAAACGACAGTAATCGAAAAAATGAAAGACGTTGTGATGGAAAGGGCAAACCCACTCATCAGACAGGCACTTGATAAGGAGAAGACAGTGGTAATCTCAGGCATAAGTGAATCCCAGGAGCCAACATGGCAGGGGAGACTTGAAGAAAATAAAGCTAGGGTTGTAGACCTGATAAGAAAGCTTGGAGTAGTATGTGGTCCTGAGGATATTGTAAACATACACCAACTAGGTAAATATTCGAGGGAAGGAAAGCCGAGACCAACAAAAGTAACCTTTGAGAGAGGGGAAACATGTAGGGAAATATTGTTGAGAAAAAAAAGTCTAAAAGACCTTCAAGAATGCAAAGAAGTGTTCATTAGACGGTACAGAACACAGGAAGAGATGGGAAAGATCAAAAACTTGTTGCAAGAGGCAAGAAGGTTAAATGATGAAAGAAATGAAGAAGAGAAGAAAAATTTTCGTTACAGAATACTTCCAGACAAAGGGGAGATAAAGAAGATAATGACAGAAGATCAGGGGATGGGGCCTCATTAAGATTGTTATACACAAATGCTGATGGATTAGCTGGTAAGGCAGTAGAATTAAAAGATAGGATTCACAACAGTAAGGCAGATATAGTAGCAATTACAGAGACTAAGTTGAGTGAGGACATAAACAGTGTCACAGTTTTTCCTAAGGGCTTCAGAATACTAAGGGTTGAAAGATCTGAGAGGACTGGTGGAGGGATAGCACTGCTCATAAGTGAGAGGATTCAAGTTGAAGAAATAAACTTGGCTATAGAAAGTGAGTTCAGGGAATTTCTTGTTGCTCGCATAAATACTGGGTCAGAGAGCATTATAATAACTGTTGTATACAACCCACCAAGGAACCAAAATAGGCTGGAAATTTATGAGGAAAGTCATATAGGTACTATTGAAGTCATAAACTCAGTTGTTAACATGGCACGGGAGAAAAAATGTAGGATTTTGATTATGGGAGACTTTAATCATAAAGAGATAGATTGGATAAATCTTGACCCACACAGTGGTGAGGACTCATTTGGGGCAAGATTCCTAGATTGCGTACAAGGGAATTTCCTACACCAACATGTAATGGAACCAACAAGAGCCAGGGGTGGGGATGAGCCATCACTACTTGATCTAGTGTTCACAGATAATGTGTTGGATATTGAAAATATTGAGTATGAACAACCAATTGGAAAGAGTGACCACTGTGTGTTGTTGATGGAGTATATCATTGAAGACATTCTTCCTGAGAGTAGAGGCACTGAGGACATGAGGAGGAACTATCCGAAAGGAGATTACATCAAAATGAATGAGCTTTTTGCAGTTATTGACTGGAGAACCTTATTTTACAACAAATCTGTACAAGAAATGTATGACCTCTTTTGTGAGAAATATGGGAAGATAGTAGATTGCTGCATACCTGTCACCAAAGTAGGTGTAATTCATGCCAGAGAGAAATGGTTCGATAATGGGTGTAAAAGAGCTAAGGAGTGGAGAGACAAATGCTGGAAAAGGTATAGGAGGAGAAAAAACATAAATGCCTGGCAAACCTACAAAAGAGCAAGAAATGACTACCTAAGTAAAAGGAGAGAGGCAGAGAGAGATTATGAGAGGGACATCACCAGGAAGGCTAAAGAAAATCCCAAGCTTTTTCACAGCTTTATCAGAGGAAAATTGAAGGTAAAAGAACAGGTTTTAAGGCTAAAGAGAGCGGATGGAAGGATCACTGAGACGGACGAAGAGATCTGCAAAGAATTGAACAAAGAGTTTCAGTCAGTATTTACAGTAGAAAATACCCCACCCCCTCAGATTGCAGTGATAGAAGCTCAAGGGCCAGTATTAGAGTACATCAACCTTACAGCCACAGAGGTATGCAAAGCGCTGATGGATTTAGATGTTCATAAAGCTACATGTCCTGATGACATATCCCCTCATGTGCTTAAAAAATGTGCAAACACAATATCAGTGGCACTAAGTATCATATTTAAGGAGTCACTGGAGTCGGGGGAGATTCCAAGATGCTGGAAACAAGCAAATGTGATACCTATCTTCAAAAAGGGAAGGAGGGATACGGCTCTGAACTATAGACCAGTTTCCTTGACCAGCATAGTTTGCAAAGTTATTGAGAAACTACTAAGGAAACATATCTCTCTTCACTTGGAATCCTTCAACTTTTTGTCAGTGAGGCAACATGGCTTCAGAGAAGGAAGATCAACAGTAACAAACTTATTAGAATTTTATGATGAGGTAAGCCAAATCTTACAGGAAAGAGAGGGCTGGGCAGATTGCATATTCCTAGACTTCCAGAAAGCGTTTGACACTGTTCCACATGGGAGACTTATTAGGAAGCTGCAATCAATGGCTAGAATAGGTGGAAATGTCTTGGAATGGATAAAAACTTACTTAGAAGGAAGGGAACAGAGGGTTAGAGTAAGACACTCAGTGTCTGAATGGAGAAGAGTTAGTAGTGGAGTTCCACAGGGTTCAGTTTTAGGGCCACTTTTGTTCCTTGTATATGTAAATGACCTACCAGAGTGTGTAAATTCATTCATGAATATGTTTGCAGATGATGCAAAGATTGTGAAGAAAGTAAAAAACGAGAACAATGGTAGAGAACTTCAGGAGGATCTAAATAATCTGCATGAGTGGTCAGAAAAGTGGCTAATGAAATTCAACACCTCAAAATGTAAGGTAATGAGAATGGGTACAAGTGCAAGAAGGCCCAAGCTTGACTACTCGGTGGCTGGAGTACAACTTCAAGAGACAGAAAATGAGAGAGATCTAGGAGTAAACATACTGGCAGATTTGTCTCCAGAAATACATATAAATGGCGTAGTAAGGGCAGCATATGCATTCTTATCAAATGTAAGGGTAGCCTTCAGGCACATGGACAAGGAAATGTTCAGAAATATTTATGTAACCTATGTGAGGCCAAAACTCGAATATGTAGCCCCCTTTTGGAATCCGCACTTGAAAAAGCACATAGCTAAGCTTGAAAAAGTTCAAAGACATGCCACGAAACTGGTGCCAGAAATACGCAATCTCGGTTATGATGAGAGGCTGAGGGAATTAGACTTGCCATCACTCGAAGCTAGAAGAGTAAGGAGGGATATGGTGACAGTCTTTAAATTCCTACATGATTATGATAGAGTGGATAGGGATCGATATTTCGATATGGCTGGCTCTAGAACTAGAGGTCATAGTTTGAAGCTTCGTAAGAAAACTTGTTTGCAGGATGTAAGGAAATACTTTTTCAGTGTAAGAGTAGTTGATAATTGGAATTCGCTAAGCGAGGAGGTAGTTAATGCTATCTCAATCCATAGTTTTAAGGACAGGTACGATAAGTATCACTAAGTCTAAAATGGAACCGATCAGGAGACGGGAAGATACGAGCTTTGGGCTCTTTCCCGTAAACACAATTAGGTAATCACAATTAGGTAATCACATGCATACATACATACATACATACATACATACATACATACATACATATATACATACCTATATACATACATACATACATACATACATACATACATACATACATACATACATACATACATACATACATACATACATACATACATACATACATGCATGCATGCATGCATACATAGACCAGTTTCCTTGACCAGCATAGTTTGCAAAGTTATGGAGAAACTACTAAGAAAACATATCTCTCTTCACTTGGAATCCTTCAACTTTTTGTCAGTGAGGCAACATGGCTTCAGAGAAGGTAGATCAACAGTAACAAACTTATTAGAATTTTATGATGAGGTAAGCCAAATCTTACAGGAAAGAGAGGGCTTGGCAGATTGCATTTTCCTAGACTTCCAGAAAGCGTTTGACACTGTTCCACATGGGAGACTTATTAGGAAGCTGCACTCAATGGCTAGAATAGGTGGAAATGTTTTGGAATGGATAAAAACTTACTTAGAAGGAAGGGAACAGAGGGTTAGAGTAAGACATTCAGTGTCTGAATGGAGAAGAGTTAGTAGTGGAGTTCCACAGGGTTCAGTTTTAGGGCCACTTTTGTTCCTTGTATATGTAAATGACCTACCAGAGTCTGTAAATTCATTCATGAATATGTTTGCAGATGATGCAAAGATTGTGAAGAAAGTAAAAAACGAGAACAATGGTAGAGAACTTCAGGAGGATCTAAATAATCTGCATGAGTGGTCAGAAAAGTGGCTAATGAAATTCAATACCTCAAAATGTAAGGTAATGAGAATGGGTACAAGTGCAAGAAGGCCCAAGCTTGACTACTCGGTGGCTGGAGTACAACTTCAAGAGACAGAAAATGAGAGAGATCTAGGAGTAAACATACTGGCAGATTTGTCTCCAGAAATACATATAAATTGCATAGTAAGGGCAGCATATGCATTCTTATCAAATGTAAGGGTAGCCTTCAGGCACATGGACAAGGAAATGTTCAGAAATATTTATGTAACCTATGTGAGGCCAAAACTCGAATATGCAGCCCCCTTTTGGAATCCGCACTTGAAAAAGCACATAGCTAAGCTTGAAAAAGTTCAAAGACATGCCACGAAACTGGTGCCAGAAATACGCAATCTCGGTTATGATGAGAGGCTGAGGGAATTAGACTTGCCATCACTCGAAGCTAGAAGAGTAAGGGGGGATATGGTGACAGTCTTTAAATTCCTTCATGGTTATGATAGAGTGGATAGGGATCGATATTTCGATATGGCTGGCTCTAGAACTAGAGGTCATAGTTTGAAGCTTCGTAAGAAAACTTGTTTGCAGGATGTAAGGAAATACTTTTTCAGTGTAAGAGTAGTTGATAATTGGAATTGGCTAAGCGAGGAGGTAGTTAATGCTATCTCAATCCATAGTTTTAAGGACAGGTACGATAAGTATCACTAAGTCTAAAAATGGAACCGATCAGGAGACGGGAAGATACGAGCTTTGAGCTCTTTCCCGTAAACACAATTAGGTAATCACAATTAGGTAATCACATACATACATACATACATACATACATACATACATACATACATACATACATGCATAAATAAATAAAATACATACATACATACAGACATTCATACATGCATACATACATACATCCACCACTAACCTTTCTCCATTCAGACAGTGAGTGTCTTACTCTAACTCTCTGTTCCCTTCCTTCTAAGGAAGATTTTTTTTATTCCAAAACATTTCCACCTATACTCGTCATTGCTTGCAGCTTCTTAATAAGTCTCCCGTGTGGGACCGTATTAAATGCCTCCTGGAAGTCTTGGAATCTGCAATCTGCCCAGTCTTCTCTTTCCTGTAAGACTCTTCATACCTCATCATAAAATTCTAATATGCTTGTTACTGATGATCTACCTTTTCTGAAGCCATGTTGTATTACTTAAAAAAATTTGAGGGATTCCAAGTGAAGAGAGATGTGTTTTCTTAACAGTTTCTCCATAACTTTGCAAACTATGCTGGTCAAGGAAACAGACCTATAGCTTAGAGCTGCACCCCTCCTTCCCTTTTTGAAGATAGGTATCACGATCGCTTGTTTCCAGCATCTAGGAATCTCCCCTGACTCCACTGACTTTTCAAATATTGTGCATTGTGCCAATGATATTGATATAGTGCATTTCTTAAGTAAATAAAGGGATATATCATCAGTTCCTGAAACTTTATAGGCATCTTCCTCTATAAACACTTTGCACACCTCTGTGGTTGAAAAGATGATGTTCTTTAATGCCGCCCATGAGCTTCTGTCTTTGCAATCTGAGGAGATGGGGTATTTTCTGCTGTGAATACTGACTGAAACTCCTTGTTCAATTCCTCGCAGAACTCTTCATCCATCTCAGTGATGTTTCCATCTGCTCTCTTTAGATTTAAAACCTGTTCTTTGACTTTTAGTTTTCCTATAATAAATCTGTGGAAGTTTGGGATTTTCTTTAGCCTTCCTGGTGACATCCCTTTCATGGTCTCTTTCTGCCTCCTCTCTTTAACTTAGGTAATCATTTCTTGCTCCTTTATAGTCCACCAGGCATTTATGATTTTTCTCCTCCTATACCTTTTCCCAGCATTTGTCTCTCCACTCCTTAGCTCTTTTACACTCATTATTAAATTATTTCTCTCTGGCATGGATATCTCCTATTTTGGTGGAAAGTATGCAACAATCTACTATCTTCCCATATTCCTAACAAAAGATGTCGCACATTTCTTGTACAAATTTATTGTTAAATAAGTCCTCCAGTCAATAACTGCTAAAAAAATGAATTTTGATGCAATCTCCTTTCGGATAGTTTGTCCTCGTGTTGTCAGTGCCTATAGCTTAGAGGTGCATCCCTCCTTCCCTTTTTGAAGATAGGTATCACGATCACTTGTTTCCAGCATCTAGGAATCTCCCCTGACTCTGCTTACCTTTCAAATATTGTGCACAGTGCCGATGATATTGATATAATGCATTTCTTAAGTATATAAAGGGATATATCATCAGTTCCTGAAACTTTATGGGCATCTTCCTCTATAAGCACTTTGCATACCTCAGTGGCTGAAAAGATGATGTTCTCTAATGCCGCCCATGAGCCTCTGTCTTTGCAATCTGAGGGGATGGGGTATTTTCTGCTGTGAATACTGACTGAAGCTTCTTGTTCAATTCCTCGCAGAACTCTTCATCCGTCTCAGTGATGTTTCCATCTGCTCTCTTTAGCTTTACAAAATGTTCTTTGACCTTTAGTTTTCCTCTAATAAATCTGTGAAAGTTTGGGATTTTCTTTAGTCTTTCTGGTGACATCCCTTTCATGGTCTCTCTCTGCCTCCTCTCTTTTACTTAGGTAATCATTTCTTGCTCCTTTATAGTCTACCAGGCATTTATGAGTTTTCTCCTCCTATACCTTTTCCAGCATTTGTCTCTCCAATACTTAGCTCTTTACACTCTTTATTAAATTATATCTCTCTGGCATGAATATCTCTTGTTTTGGTGGAAAGTAAGTAACGATCTACTATCTTCCCATATTAATAACAAAAGATGTCATACATTTCTTATGCAAATTTATTCTCAAATAAGTCCTCCAGTCAATAGATGCAAAAAAAAAAAAAAAACAGCAACTCAATTTTGATGCAATCTCCTTTCGAATAGTTTGTCCTCGTGTTGTCAGTGCCTATAGCTTAAAGCTGCATCCCTCCTTCCCTTTTTGAAGATAGGTATCACGATCGCTTGTTTCCATGCATCTAGGAATCTCCCCTGACTCCACTGATCTTTCAAATGTTGTGCATAGCGCCGATGATATTGATATAAAATATTTCTTAAGTATGTAAAGGGATATATCATCAGTTCCTGAAACTTTATGGGCATCTTCCTCTATAAGCACTTTGCACATCTCAGTGGCTGAAAAGATGAGTTTCTCTAATACCGTCCATGAGCATCTGTCTTTGCAATCTGAGGGGATGGGGTATTTTCTGCTGTCAATACTGACTGAAACTCCTTGTTCAATTCCTCGTAGAACTCTTCATCCTCCTCAGTGATGTTTCCATCCGCTCTCTTTAGCTTTAAAACCTGTTCTTTAACCTTTAGTTTTCCTCTAATAAATCTGTGGAAGTTTGGGATTTTCTTTAGCCTTCCTGGTGACATCCCTTTCATGGTCTCTCTCTGCCTTCTCTCTTTTACTTAGGTGATTATTTCTTGCTCCTTTATAGTCTACCAGGCATTTATAATTTTTCTCCCCCCATGCTTTTTCCAGGATTTGTCTCTCCACTCCTTAGCTCTATTACACTCATTATTAAATTATTTCTCTCTGGCATGAATATCTCCTATTTTTGTGGAATGTATGCAACAATCTACTATCTTCCCATATTCCTAACAAAAGATGTCGTACATTTCTTGTACAAATTTGTTGTTAAATAAGTCCTCCAGTCAATAACTGCTAAAAAATGAATTTTGATGCAATCTCCTTTCGGATAGTTTGTCCTCGTGTCGTCAGTGCCTATAGCTTAGAGCTGCACCCCTCCTTCCCTTTTTGAAGATAGGTATAACGATCGCTTGTTTCCAGCATTTAGGAATCTCCCCTGACTCTGCTGACCTTTCAAATATTGTGCACAGTGCTGATGATATTGATATAGTGCATTTCTTAAGTATATAAAGGGATATATCATCAGTTTCTGAAGCTCTATGGGCATCTTCCTCTATAAACACTTTGCATATACCAGTGGCTGAAAAGATGTTCTTTAATGCCGTCCATTAGATTCTATCTTTGCAATCTGATGGGGTGGGGTATTTTCTGCTGTGAATACTGACTGAAACTCTTTGTTCAATTCCTTGCAGAACTCTTCATCCATCTCAGTGATGTTTCCATCCGCTCTCTTTAGCTTTAAATCCTGCTCTTTGACCTTTATTTTTCCTCTAATAAATCTGTGGAAGTTTGGGATTTTCTTTAGCCTTCCTGGTGACATCCCTTTCATGGTCTCTCTCTGCCTCCCCTCTTTTACTTAGGTAATCATTTCTTGCTCCTTTATAGTCTACCAGGCATTTATGATTTTTCTCCTCCTATACCTTTTCCAGCATTTGTCTCTCCACTCCTTAGCTCTTTTACACTCATTATTAAATTATTTCTCTCTGGCATGAATATCTCCTATTTTGGTGGAAAGTGAGCAACAATCTACTATCTTTCCATATTCCTAAAAAAAGATGTCGTACATATCTTGTACAAATTTATTGTTAAACAAGTCCTCCAGTCAATAACTGTAAAAAATTTCAATTTTGATGCAATCTCCTTTCGGATAGTCTGTCCTCGTGTCGCCAATGCCTCTACTTTCAGGCAGAACATCTTCAATGATATACTTTATCAACAACACACAGTGGTCACTCTTTCCAATTGGTGGCTCATACTCAATATTTTCAATATCCAACACATTATCTGAGAAAACTAATTCAAACAGCGATGGCTCATCCCCACCCCTGGCCCTCGTTGGTTCCAGTGCATGTTTGTGTAGGAAATTATCTTGTACACAATCTAGGAATTAGCCCCAAATGAGTCCTCCCCACTATGTGGATCAAGATGATATCTCTCTATGATTAAAATCTCCCATAATCAAAATCCTACATTTTCTCTCCCTTGCAGTGTTAACAACTGAGTTTATGTCTTCAATAGTACCTATGTGACTTTCCTCATAGACTTTTAGCCTGTGCTGGTTATTTGGTGAGTTATATACAACAGTTATTATAATGTTCTCTGACCCAGAAGTTATGTGAACAACTAGAAATTCCTTAAACTCACTTTCTATAGCAAAGTTATTTCTTTAACCTGAAATATTTCACTTATGAGCAGTGCTATCCCTCCACTAATCCTCTCTGATATTTCAGCTCTTAATATTTTGAATCCCTAATGGAAAAATGTGTTATTGTTTATATCCTCACTTAAATTAGTCTCTGTAACCGCTACTATATCTGCTTTGTTGTTACGAATCTTATCCTTTATTTCTATTGCCTTACCAGCTACCCCATCGGCATTTGTGTCTAGCAATCTTAATGAGGCTGCAATACCCTGATTTGCTATCATTATCTTCTTTATATCCCCTTTGTCTTGAAGTACTCTGAAACAATTTTTTTTTAGTTCTCTTCCTCGTTTCTTCCCTCATTTTACTTTCTGGCCATTTGCACAATTTTTCATCCTTTCCTCTCTGTGTGGTGTAATGAGCACTGTTTTGAATTCTTGAAGATCTTTTAGTTTTTTCTCATTAACATTTCTCTACATGTGTCCCCTCCCTCAAAGGTTACTTTCGTCTGTCTTGCCTTTCCTTCCCTAGCATATTTACCAAGTTGGTAAATGTTTACAATATTTCCTGTACCAAATACTACTCCAAACTTTCGTATCAGGTCTAAGACTCTAGCTTTATTTTATTCACCACTCCCCTGCCACGTTGACTCCTGGGATTCACTTATGCCTGAGAATATTACTGTCTTCTCTTTATCAAGTGCCTGTTTAATCAGTGGATTATCTCTTTCCATCACATCTTTCATATTTTTCTTTTACTGTTCCTTTATACTCAAATGTTATATGTGTTCCAGTGCCACCACCCTCACAGCCTCTTTTACTGATACATTCCTCATTACTGCATCTGCAAAGGAAGTTTTCATGGCATCATGTTCTCTATTTAGCTCCTGGAACTTTTCTAAACTGTTTTATGTTTATTTTTATCTGGACATTCCAAGCTGCAATCTCGTCTCTCTCAGAAAAAAGCAGTGAACTAACATATATTCCATTCACCTAGTCATTCAAATGTTTGTTGTTTTCTTTTTATTTAGAAATTTTGGTTTCTAGTTCTCTCTTTCCCCTTCCAGCTTCTTTATTCATCTTTTTTAGTTTTTTTTCTCATGCCCTTGTGCCGTATTTGCTTCTACCAGAGATCTTATTACCACTCTAAGTGTTTCATTCTTTTTCATTACTGTGTGTGTGTGTCTGGGAGTGTGTGTGCATGTGCGTGTGTGAGATTACCTAATTGTGATTACCTAATTGTGTTTACGGGAAAGAACCCAAAGCTCATATCTTCCCGTCTCCTGATCGGTTCCATTTTATAAGTGATACTTATCATACCTGTCCTTAAAACTATGGATTGATATAGCATTAATTACCTCCTCGCTTAGCGAATTCCAATTATCAACTACTCTTACACTGAAAAAGTATTTCCTTACATCCTGCAAAGAAGTTTTCTTACGAAGCTTCAAACTATGACCTCTAGTTCTAGAGCCTGCCATATCAAAATATCGATCCCTATCCACTCTATCATAACCATGAAGGAATTTAAAGACTGTCACCATATCCCCCTTCAATCTTCTAGCTTTGAGTGATGGTAAGTCTAATTCCCTCAGCCTCTCATCATAACTGAGATTGTGTATTGCTGGCACCAGTTTCATGGCATGTCTTTGAACTTTTTCAAGCTAAGCTATGTGCTTTTCAAGTGTGGATTCCAAAAGGGGGCTGCAAATTCGAGTTTTGGCCTCACATAGGTTACATAAATATTTCTGAACATTTCCTTGTCCATGTGCCTGAAGGCTACCCTTACATTTGATAAGAATGCATATGCTGCCCTTACTATGCCATTTGTATGTATTTCTGGAGACAAATCTGTCAGTATGTTTACTCCTAGATCTCTCTCATTTTCTGTCTCTTGAAGTTGTACTCCAGCCACCGAGTAGTCAAGCTTGGGCCTTCTTGCACTTGTACCAATTCTCATTACCTTACATTTTGAAGTATTGAATTTCATTAGCCACTTTTCTGACCACTCATGCAGATTATTTAGATCCTCCTGAAGTTCTCTACCATTGTTCTCGTTTTTTACTTTCTTCACAATCTTTGCATCATCTGCAAAAATATTCATGAATGAATTTACAGACTCTGGTAGGTCATTTACATATACAAGGAACAAAAGTAGCCCTAAAACTGAACCCTGTGGAACTCCACTACTAACCCTTCTCCATGCAGACACTGAGCGTCTTACTCTAACCCTCTGTTCCCTTCCTTCTAAGTAAGTTTTTATCCATTCCAAAACATTTCCACCTATTCTAGCCATTGATTGCAGCTTCCTAATAAGTCTCCCATGTGGAACAGTGTCAAACGCTTTCTGGAAGTCTAGGAATATGCAATCTGCCAAGCCCTCTCTTTCCTGTAAGATTCGGCTTACCTCATCATAAAATTCTAATAAGTTTGTTACTGTTGATCTACCTTCTCTGAAGCCATGTTGCCTCACTGACAAAAAGTTGAAGGATTCCAAGTGAAGAGAGATATGTTTCCTTAGTAGTTTCTCCATAAGTTTGCAAACTATGCTGGTCAAGGAAACTGGTCTATAGTTCAGAGCCGTATCCCTCCTTCCCTTTTTGAAGATAGGTATCACATTTGCTTGTTTCCAGCATCTTGGAATCTCCCCTGACTCCAGCGACTTTTTAAATATGATACTTAGTGCCACTGATATTGAGTTTGCACATTTTTTAAGCACATGAGGGGATATGTCATCAGGACCTGTAGCTTTATGAACATCTAAATCCATCAGCGCTTTGCATACCTCGGTGGCTGTAAGGTCGATGTTCTCTAATACCGGCCCTTGAGCTTCTATCTCTGCAATTTGAGGGGGTGGGGTATTTTCTACTGTAAATACTGACTGAAACTCCTTGTTCAATTCTTTGCAGATCTCTTCATCCGTCTCAGTGATGCTTCCATTAGCTCTCTTTAGCCTTAAAACCTGTTCTTTTACCTTCAGTTTTCCTCTGATAAAGCTGTGGAAAAGCTTGGGATTTTCTTTAGCCTTCCTGGTGATGTCCCTCTCATAGTCTCTCTCTGCCTCTCTCCTTTTACTTAGGTAGCCATTTCTTGCTCTTTTGTAGGTTTGCCAGACATTTATGTTTTTTCTCCTCCTGTTCCTTTTCCAGCATTTGTCTCTTCACTCCTTAGCTCTTTGTGTGTTGTGTGTGTGTGTTTGTGTGTGTGTGTGTGTGTGTGTGTGTGTGTGTGTGTGTGATTACCTAATTGTGATTACCTAATTGTGTTTATGGGAAAGAGCCCAAAGCTCGTATCTTCCCGTCTCCTGATCGGTTCCATTTTTAGACTTAGTGATACTTATCGTACCTGTCCTTAAAACTATGGATTGAGATAGCATTAACTACCTCCTCGCTTAGCCAATTCCAATTATCAACTACTCTTACACTGAAAAAGTATTTCCTTACATCCTGCAAACAAGTTTTCTTACGAAGCTTCAAACTATGACCTCTAGTTCTAGAGCCAGCCATATCGAAATATCGATCCCTATCCACTCTATCATAACCATGAAGGAATTTAAAGACTGTCACCATATCCCCCCTTACTCTTCTAGCTTTGAGTGATGGCAAGTCTAATTCCCTCAGCCTCTCATCATAACCGAGATTGCGTATTTCTGGCACCAGTTTCGTGGCATGTCTTTGAACTTTTTCAAGCTTAGCTATGTGCTTTTTCAAGTGCGGATTCCAAAAGGGGGCTGCATATTCGAGTTTTGGCCTCACATAGGTTACATAAATATTTCTGAACATTTCCTTGTCCATGTGCCTGAAGGCTACCCTTACATTTGATAAGAATGCATATGCTGCCCTTACTATGCAATTTATATGTATTTCTGGAGACAAATCTGCCAGTATGTTTACTCCTAGATCTCTCCCATTTTCTGTCTCTTGAAGTTGTACTCCAGCCACCGAGTAGTCAAGCTTGGGCCTTCTTGCACTTGTACCCATTCTCATTACCTTACATTTTGAGGTATTGAATTTCATTAGCCACTTTTCTGACCACTCATGCAGATTATTTAGATCCTCCTGAAGTTCTCTACCATTGTTCTCGTTTTTTACTTTCTTCACAATCTTTGCATCATCTGCAAACATATTCATGAATGAATTTACAGACTCTGGTAGGTCATTTACATATACAAGGAACAAAAGTGGCCCTAAAACTGAACCCTGCGGAACTCTACTACTAACTCTTCTCCATTCAGACACTGAGTGTCTTACTCTAACCCTCTGTTCCCTTCCTTCTAAGTAAGTTTTTATCCATTCCAAGACATTTCCACCTATTCTAGCCATTGATTGCAGCTTCCTAATAAGTCTCCCATGTGTAACAGTGTCAAACGCTTTCTGGAAGTCTAGGAATATGCAATCTGCCCAGCCCTCTCTTTCCTGTAAGATTTGGCTTACCTCATCATAAAATTCTAATAAGTTTGTTACTGTTGATCTTCCTTCTCTGAAGCCATGTTGCCTCACTGACAAAAAGTTGAAGGATTCAAAGAGAAGAGAGATATGTTTCCTTAGTAGTTTCTCCATAAGTTTGCAAACTATGCTGGTCAAGGAAACTGGTCTATAGTTCAGAGCCGTATCCCTCCTTCCCTTTTTGATGATAGGTATCACATTTGCTTGTTTCCAGCATCTTGGAATCTCCCACGACTCCAGTGACTCCTTAAATATGATACTTAGTGTGTGTGTGTGTGTGTGTGTGTGTGTGTGTGGTGTGTGTGTGTGTGTGTGTGTGTGTGTGTGTGTGTGTAGAGATTTGTACATATATCATATGGAAGTGGCATCAGAGAGGACTGAAAAATTTACACAAGTCTTGATGAAAAACTATGCTTCAAATATCCCCTTTCAGCCGGGATATTTGAAGTATCGTGTTTCATCAAGATTTGCTTAAATTTTGCAATCCTCTCTGATGTCATTACCGTGAAATTAAATGCACAAAGATGCCCTTTTATCTCATTATATCACCGGATTCCTCGGAAGGGCACCGAGCAACATTAAAATTTAAGCATTAGTTGTTATGGACTTACTCCTGGAAAAAGATCTTTCCAGCGTGGAAGCGGAGCTTCCCAGCCATCGTCTTTTTCCAGGTTTAATTTCATCACTGTTTAGGTAACTGACTGATGATGGAGGCTTGCAGCCTTCAAGGCCTCGCATGCCTGATCCTCAATGAGCTTATGTTGAAGAATCATTTTTGTAGAAGAGATTTTGCCTCAATGGGAGATGCTTCTCTCTTTGCCCTCTTCAACCGGGATATTTCAAGCATTGTGTTTCATCAAGACTAGTGCAAATTTTGCAGTCCTCTCTGATGCAACTTCCATATGAATAATATATATATATATATGTACACACACACACTTATCTACATATATATAAGCATGCATGTATGTATGTATGTATGTATGTATGTATGCATGTATGTACACATGTATGTATGTGAAGGTCCATTAAAGAAATCTAACGTGAAAAATATTTAATGTCCTTTTAAACATCGCTACCAAATGTGGTCACCTTTTCAAAGTACAATGCGAGGATATACAGTGTTCCCAAAGGGAAATTAAAACGGAATAAGCGATATAATTCATAAATACCAGTCGGGGTCAGTAGATAATCCCTACACATTGGCCCCAAAGGGAAGATAAAATCAATGTGTCATAATTTGTAAAAGATTCATATAAAAAAAAATATTAGAAAACACTAACTTAGAATAGGAAGCATGAATAACATATTGATAAAAATTACTCTCTCTCACACACACACACACACACATAGCTAAGCTTGAAAAAGTTCAAAGACATGCCACGAAACTGGTGCCAGAAATACGCAATCTCAGTTATGATGAGAGGCTGAGGGAATTAGACTTACCATCACTCGAAGCTAGAAGATTGAAGGGGGATATGGTGACAGTCTTTAAATTCCTTCATGGTTATGATAGAGTGGATAGGGATCGATATTTTGGTATGGCTGGCTCTAGAACTAGAGGTGATAGTTTGAAGCTTCGTAAGAAAACTTCTTTGCAGGATGTAAGGAAATCCTTTTTCAGTGTAAGAGTAGTTGATAATTGGAATTGGCTAAGCGAGGAGGTAGTTAATGCTATCTCAATAGCATGAGAACCTAATGCTATCTCAATCCATAGTTTTAAGGACAGGTATGATAAGTATCACTAAGTATAAAATGGAACCGATCAGGAGACGGGAAGATATGAGCTTTGGGCTCTTTCCCGTAAGAACAATTAGGTAATTACAATTAGGTAGTTACACCCACACCATTCAGTACACAAGTAATCAGTATCTCTTAAACTTTTCCTTTTGTTTTTGAGTGACTAAGACTATAGTGCATAAATTATACATAATTTCCCTAAATAAGAAATCCTGCAGATTATTGTGAGTAAAAAACTTATATTTGCTGTATGACAAGACTGTCCAAAATATTAAAGGAAAAAATTGAGAACATTTTCGTGAGGGGAAAGAGAAGAAGCTGTCCTGTTCTGCCTTGAAGGAAATTTAGAAGAGTTGCCAGAGGTGAAGCCATCACATCACATTACCTAATTTTTTGTGTAAATTGGGGAGACCTATTAAGCCGCTCACCTGATCCTGTGGTTCCATATATTGTTAAAATCAGTATCCTCCCCATTTATATTAATTTGATGGTTAGTTTGATACACAAAATAATTGAATAATTAAATAAATACCAAAAATACACCTGTCAACAGTACTGCGTTAAGATGCCAAGTAGCACAGCTGTCTTGTTTTCTTCAATTTTTTTTTCTTTTCTTTTAGCTTTCTCTTTTACTATTTTTTTATTTTGTATATATATTGAGTTGAATGTAAAGTCTGATCCTGTGATAACATATCTTGGTTAGCAAGTGAGTTTATCAGTCAAGAAGAATATATAGCAGAAACAGGTGGGTGTCTCCTCAGACACAAATTCGAATTTTCCATCAGGTTTGACTTTTGTTTTTTGTTGCATTTTTTTTCTTTTTCTTTTTATCCTCAAATTACCATAGCCAAATTTTTTTGTTAAGATGTGTGTTACCAGAAAAGAGATAAATTGAGTCACTAAATACCACTTATATGAAGATATAAAAATTCTGTGTGAAGCTTAAATAAAAGTTTTTCTCTCTTTTTTTTCTCTTTCTCTTCTTCTTTCTATATTCTGTGAGAGGGAGAACATAAAAATGAGGCCATCTCTGTCCCAAACCTCTCCCACTCATGGGTCGGGAGGAGGGGTAGCTATTAGAAGACTAAAACAGAAAATCAAGGATTTAGAGGCAATGGTTATAAGGTTTGATGATAAAATTCGGAATATGGATAGAGAAATGAAAGAAAATGAAACACTCAGAGAGGAAATAAGATTTTTGGAGGAGGCAAATAAAGCACAAGGGCAGGAGAGAAAGGAACTAGAAAAACGAATAAAGAAGCTGGAAGGGAAAAAGAGTGAACTAGAAACCAGAATTTCTAAACAAAAAGATAAAACCAAACAGCTGAATGACAACCTAAATGAATTAGATGTTAGTTCACTGCTCTCTTCTGAGAGAGACGAGATTGCAGCTTGGAATGTCCAGATTAAGGAAAACATTGAACAGTTTAGAAAGGAGTTCCAGGAGCTGAATATGGAACATGATGCCATGAAAACTTCCTTGCCTGATGCACAAAGGGGAATGTGGCAGTAAAAGAGGCTGTAAAGGTGGTGGCACTGGAAAACATACAAACAGTTGACTATAAAGACACAGCAATCGAAAAAATGAAAGATGTTGTGATGGAAAGGGCAAACCCACTGATCAAACAGGCACTTGATAAAGAGAAGACAGTGGTAATCTCAGGCATAAACGAATCCCAGAACCCGACATGGCAGGGGAGACTTGAAGAAAATAAAGCTAGGGTTGTAGACCTGATAAGAAAGCTTGGAGTGGTTTGTGGTCCTGAGGATATTGTAAACATTCACCAACTAGGCAATTATTCGAGGGAAGGTAAGCCGAGACCAACAAAAGTATACTTTGAGAGAGGGGAAACATGTAGGGAAATATTGTTGAGAAAAAAAAGTCTAAAAGACCTTCAAGAATTCAAAGAAATGTTCAGTAGACGATACAGAACACAGGAAGAGATGGGAAAGATCATAAACTTGTTGGAAGAGGCAAGAAGGTTAAATGAGGAAAGAAATGAAGAAGAGAAGAAAAATTTTCATTTCAGTTTTTCCAGACAAAGGGAAGGTAAAGAAGATAATGACAGAAGATCAAGGGATGGGGCATCATTAAGAGTGTTATACACAAATGCTGATGGATTAGCTGGTAAGGCAGTAGAATTAAAAGATGGGATTCACAACAGTAAGGCGAATATAGTAGTAATTACAGAGACTAAGTTGAGTGAGGACATAAACAGTGTCACAGTTTTTCCTAAGGGCTTCAGAATATTAAGTGTTGAAAGATCTGAGTGAACTGGTGGAGGGATAGCACTGCTCATAAGTGAAAGGATTCAAGTTGAAGAAATAAACTTGGCTATAGAAAGTGAGCTCAAGGAATTTCTTGTTGCTCGCATAAATACTGGGTCAGAGAGCATTATAATAACTGTTGTATATAACCCACCAAGGAACCAGAATAGGCTAGAAGTTTATGAGGAAAGTCATATAGGTACTATTGAAGTCATAAACTCAGTTGTTAACATGGCACAGGAGAGAAAATGTAGGATTTTGATTATGGGAGATTTTAATCATAAAGAGATAGATTGGATAAATCTTGACCCACACAGTGGTGAGGACTCATTCGGGGCAAGATTCCTAGATTGCGTAAAAGGGAATTTGCTACACCAACATGTAATGGAACCAACGGGGGCCAGGGGTGGTGATAAGTCATCACTACTTGATCTAGTATTCACAGATAATGTGTTGGATATTGAAAGAATTGAGTATGAACCACCAATTTGAAAGAGTGACCACTGTGTGTTGTTGATGAAGTATATCATTGTAAATATTCTGCCTGAGAGTAGGGGCATTGAGGACATGAGGAGGAACTATCCGAAAGAAGATTACATCAAAATGAATGAGCTTTATGCAGTTATTGACTGGAGAACCTTATTTTACAACAAATCTGTACAAGAAATGTATGACATCTTTTGTGAGAAATATGGGAAGATAGTAGATTGCTGCATACCTGTCACCAGATTCCTCAGAAGGGCACCGAGCAACATTAAAATTTAAGCATTAGTTGTTATGGACTTACTCCTGGAAAAAGATCTTTCCAGCGTGGAAGCGGAGCTTCCCAGCCATCGTCTTTTTCCAGGTTTAATTTCATCACTGTTTAGGTAACTGACTGATGATGGAGGCTTGCAGCCTTCAAGGCCTCGCATGCCTGATCCTCAATGAGCTTATGTTGAAGAATCATTTTTGTAGAAGAGATTTTGCCTCAATGGGAGATGCTTCTCTCTTTGCCCTCTTCAACCGGGATATTTCAAGCATTGTGTTTCATCAAGACTAGTGCAAATTTTGCAGTCCTCTCTGATGCAACTTCCATATGAATAATATATATATATGTACACACACACACTTATCTACATATATATAAGCATGCATGTATGTATGTATGTATGTATGTATGTATGTATGCATGTATGTACACATGTATGTATGTGAAGGTCCATTAAAGAAATCTAACGTGAAAAATATTTAATGTCCTTTTAAACATCGCTACCAAATGTGGTCACCTTTTCAAAGTACAATGCGAGGATATACAGTGTTCCCAAAGGGAAATTAAAACGGAATAAGCGATATAATTCATAAATACCAGTCGGGGTCAGTAGATAATCCCTACACATTGGCCCCAAAGGGAAGATAAAATCAATGTGTCATAATTTGTAAAAGATACATATAAAAAAAAATATTAGAAAACACTAACTTAAAATAGGAAGCATGAATAACATATTGATAAAAATTACTCTCTCTCACACACACACACACAGTCAGTATTTACAGTAGAAAATACCCCACCCCCTCAGATTGCAGTGATAGAAGCTCAAGGGCCGGTATTAGAGAACATCAACCTTACAGCCACAGAGGTATGCAAAGCGCTGATGGATTTAGATGTTCATAAAGCTACAGGTCCTGATGACATATCCCCTCATGTGCTTAAAAAATGCGCAAACACAATATCAGTGGCACTAAGTATCATATTTAAGGAGTCATTGGAGTCGGGGGAGATTCCAAGATGCTGGAAACAAGCAAATGTGATACCTATCTTCAAAAAGGGAAGGAGGGATACGGCTCTGAACTATAGACCAGTTTCCTTGACCAGCATAGTTTGCAAACTTATGGAGAAACTACTAAGGAAACATATCTCTCTTCACTTGGAATCCTTCAACTTTTTGTCAGTGAGGCAACATGGCTTCAGAGAAGGAAGATCAACAGTAACAAACTTATTAGAATTTTATGATGAGGTAAGCCAAATCTTACAGGAAAGAGAGGGCTGGGCAGATTGCATATTCCTAGACTTCCAGAAAGCGTTTGACACTGTTCCACATGGGAGACTTATTAGGAAGCTGCAATCAATGGCTAGAATAGGTGGAAATGTCTTGGAATGGATAAAAACTTACTTAGAAGGAAGGGAACAGAGGGTTAGAGTAAGACACTCAGTGTCTGAATGGAGAAGAGTTAGTAGTGGAGTTCCACAGGGTTCAGTTTTAGGGCCACTTTTGTTCCTTGTATATGTAAATGACCTACCAGAGTCTGTAAATTCATTCATGAATATGTTTGCAGATGATGCAAAGATTGTGAAGAAAGTAAAAAACGAGAACAATGGTAGAGAACTTCAGGAGGATCTAAATAATCTGCATGAGTGGTCAGAAAAGTGGCTAATGAAATTCAATACCTCAAAATGTAAGGTAATGAGAATGGGTACAAGTGCAAGAAGGCCCAAGCTTGACTACTCGGTGGCTGGAGTACAACTTCAGGAGACAGAAAATGAGAGAGATCTAGGAGTAAACATATTGGCAGATTTGTCTCCAGAAATACATATAAATGGCGTAGTAAGGGCAGCATATGCATTCTTATCAAATGTAAGGGTAGCCTTCAGGCACATGGACAAGGAAATGTTCAGAAATATTTATGTAACCTATGTGAGGCCAAAACTCGAATATGCAGCCCCCTTTTGGAATCCGCACTTGAAAAAGCACATAGCTAAGCTTGAAAAAGTTCAAAGACATGCCACAAAACTGGTGCCAGAAATACGCAATCTCGGTTATGATGAGAGGCTGAGGGAATTAGACTTGCCATCACTCGAAGCTAGAAGAGTAAGGGGGGATATGGTGACAGTCTTTAAATTCCTTCATGGTTATGATAGAGTGGATAGGGATCGATATTTCGATATGGCTGGCTCTAGAACTAGAGGTCATAGTTTGAAGCTTCGGAAGAAAACTTGTTTGCAGGATGTAAGGAAATACTTTTTCAGTGTAAGAGTAGTTGATAATTGGAATTCGCTAAGCGAGGAGGTAGTTAATGCTACCTCAATCCATAGTTTTAAGGACAGGTATGATAAGTATCACTAAGTCTAAAAATGGAACCGATCAGGAGACGGGAAGATACGAGCTTTGGGCTCTTTCCCGTAAACACAATTAGGTAATCACAATTAGGTAATCACACATAGCTAAGCTTGAAAAAGTTCAAAGACATGCCACGAAACTGGTGCCAGAAATACGCAATCTCAGTTATGATGAGAGGCTGAGGGAATTAGACTTACCATCACTCGAAGCTAGAAGATTGAAGGGGGATATGGTGACAGTCTTTAAATTCCTTCATGGTTATGATAGAGTGGATAGGGATCGATATTTTGGTATGGCTGGCTCTAGAACTAGAGGTGATAGTTTGAAGCTTCGTAAGAAAACTTCTTTGCAAGATGTAAGGAAATACTTTTTCAGTGTAAGAGTAGTTGATAATTGGAATTGGCTAAGCGAGGAGGTAGTTAATGCTATCTCAATAGCATGAGAACCTAATGCTATCTCAATCCATAGTTTTAAGGACAGGTATGATAAGTATCACTAAGTATAAAATGGAACCGATCAGGAGACGGGAAGATATGAGCTTTGGGCTCTTTCCCGTAAGAACAATTAGGTAATTACAATTAGGTAGTTACACCCACACCATTCAGTACACAAGTAATCAGTATCTCTTAAACTTTTCCTTTTGTTTTTGAGTGACTAAGACTATAGTGCATAAATTATACATAATTTCCCTAAATAAGAAATCCTGCAGATTATTGTGAGTAAAAAACTTATATTTGCTGTATGACAAGACTGTCCAAAATATTAAAGGAAAAAATTGAGAACATTTTCGTGAGGGGAAAGAGAAGAAGCTGTCCTGTTCTGCCTTGAAGGAAATTTAGAAGAGTTGCCAGAGGTGAAGCCATCACATCACATTACCTAATTTTTTGTGTAAATTGGGGAGACCTATTAAGCCGCTCACCTGATCCTGTGGTTCCATATATTGTTAAAATCAGTATCCTCCCCATTTATATTAATTTGATGGTTAGTTTGATACACAAAATAATTGAATAATTAAATAAATACCAAAAATACACCTGTCAACAGTACTGCGTTAAGATGCCAAGTAGCACAGCTGTCTTGTTTTCTTCAATTTTTTTTTCTTTTCTTTTAGCTTTCTCTTTTACTATTTTTTTTATTTTGTATATATATTGAGTTGAATGTAAAGTCTGATCCTGTGATAACATATCTTGGTTAGCAAGTGAGTTTATCAGTCAAGAAGAATATATAGCAGAAACAGGTGGGTGTCTCCTCAGACACAAATTCGAATTTTCCATCAGGTTTGACTTTTGTTTTTTGTTGCATTTTTTTTCTTTTTCTTTTTATCCTCAAATTACCATAGCCAAATTTTTTTGTTAAGATGTGTGTTACCAGAAAAGAGATAAATTGAGTCACTAAATACCACTTATATGAAGATATAAAAATTCTGTGTGAAGCTTAAATAAAAGTTTTTCTCTCTTTTTTTTCTCTTTCTCTTCTTCTTTCTATATTCTGTGAGAGGGAGAACATAAAAATGAGGCCATCTCTGTCCCAAACCTCTCCCACTCATGGGTCGGGAGGAGGGGTAGCTATTAGAAGACTAAAACAGAAAATCAAGGATTTAGAGGCAATGGTTATAAGGTTTGATGATAAAATTCGGAATATGGATAGAGAAATGAAAGAAAATGAAACACTCAGAGAGGAAATAAGATTTATGGAGGAGGCAAATAAAGCACAAGGGCAGGAGAGAAAGGAACTAGAAAAACGAATAAAGAAGCTGGAAGGGAAAAAGAGTGAACTAGAAACCAGAATTTCTAAACAAAAAGATAAAACCAAACAGCTGAATGACAACCTAAATGAATTAGATGTTAGTTCACTGCTCTCTTCTGAGAGAGACGAGATTGCAGCTTGGAATGTCCAGATTAAGGAAAACATTGAACAGTTTAGAAAGGAGTTCCAGGAGCTGAATATGGAACATGATGCCATGAAAACTTCCTTGCCTGATGCACAAAGGGGAATGTGGCAGTAAAAGAGGCTGTAAAGGTGGTGGCACTGGAAAACATACAAACAGTTGACTATAAAGACACAGCAATCGAAAAAATGAAAGATGTTGTGATGGAAAGGGCAAACCCACTGATCAAACAGGCACTTGATAAAGAGAAGACAGTGGTAATCTCAGGCATAAACGAATCCCAGAACCCGACATGGCAGGGGAGACTTGAAGAAAATAAAGCTAGGGTTGTAGACCTGATAAGAAAGCTTGGAGTGGTTTGTGGTCCTGAGGATATTGTAAACATTCACCAACTAGGCAATTATTCGAGGGAAGGTAAGCCGAGACCAACAAAAGTATACTTTGAGAGAGGGGAAACATGTAGGGAAATATTGTTGAGAAAAAAAAGTCTAAAAGACCTTCAAGAATTCAAAGAAATGTTCAGTAGACGATACAGAACACAGGAAGAGATGGGAAAGATCATAAACTTGTTGGAAGAGGCAAGAAGGTTAAATGAGGAAAGAAATGAAGAAGAGAAGAAAAATTTTCATTTCAGTTTTTCCAGACAAAGGGAAGGTAAAGAAGATAATGACAGAAGATCAAGGGATGGGGCATCATTAAGAGTGTTATACACAAATGCTGATGGATTAGCTGGTAAGGCAGTAGAATTAAAAGATGGGATTCACAACAGTAAGGCGAATATAGTAGTAATTACAGAGACTAAGTTGAGTGAGGACATAAACAGTGTCACAGTTTTTCCTAAGGGCTTCAGAATATTAAGTGTTGAAAGATCTGAGTGAACTGGTGGAGGGATAGCACTGCTCATAAGTGAAAGGATTCAAGTTGAAGAAATAAACTTGGCTATAGAAAGTGAGCTCAAGGAATTTCTTGTTGCTCGCATAAATACTGGGTCAGAGAGCATTATAATAACTGTTGTATATAACCCACCAAGGAACCAGAATAGGCTAGAAGTTTATGAGGAAAGTCATATAGGTACTATTGAAGTCATAAACTCAGTTGTTAACATGGCACAGGAGAGAAAATGTAGGATTTTGATTATGGGAGATTTTAATCATAAAGAGATAGATTGGATAAATCTTGACCCACACAGTGGTGAGGACTCATTCGGGGCAAGATTCCTAGATTGCGTAAAAGGGAATTTGCTACACCAACATGTAATGGAACCAACGGGGGCCAGGGGTGGTGATAAGTCATCACTACTTGATCTAGTATTCACAGATAATGTGTTGGATATTGAAAAAATTGAGTATGAACCACCAATTTGAAAGAGTGACCACTGTGTGTTGTTGATGAAGTATATCATTGTAAATATTCTGCCTGAGAGTAGGGGCATTGAGGACATGAGGAGGAACTATCCGAAAGAAGATTACATCAAAATGAATGAGCTTTATGCAGTTATTGACTGGAGAACCTTATTTTACAACAAATCTGTACAAGAAATGTATGACATCTTTTGTGAGAAATATGGGAAGATAGTAGATTGCTGCATACCTGTCACCGGATTCCTCAGAAGGGCACCGAGCAACATTAAAATTTAAGCATTAGTTGTTATGGACTTACTCCTGGAAAAAGATCTTTCCAGCGTGGAAGCGGAGCTTCCCAGCCATCGTCTTTTTCCAGGTTTAATTTCATCACTGTTTAGGTAACTGACTGATGATGGAGGCTTGCAGCCTTCAAGGCCTCGCATGCCTGATCCTCAATGAGCTTATGTTGAAGAATCATTTTTGTAGAAGAGATTTTGCCTCAATGGGAGATGCTTCTCTCTTTGCCCTCTTCAACCGGGATATTTCAAGCATTGTGTTTCATCAAGACTAGTGCAAATTTTGCAGTCCTCTCTGATGCAACTTCCATATGAATAATATATATATATATATGTACACACACACACTTATCTACATATATATAAGCATGCATGTATGTATGTATGTATGTATGTATGTATGCATGTATGTACACATGTATGTATGTGAAGGTCCATTAAAGAAATCTAACGTGAAAAATATTTAATGTCCTTTTAAACATCGCTACCAAATGTGGTCACCTTTTCAAAGTACAATGCGAGGATATACAGTGTTCCCAAAGGGAAATTAAAACGGAATAAGCGATATAATTCATAAATACCAGTCGGGGTCAGTAGATAATCCCTACACATTGGCCCCAAAGGGAAGATAAAATCAATGTGTCATAATTTGTAAAAGATTCATATAAAAAAAAATATTAGAAAACACTAACTTAGAATAGGAAGCATGAATAACATATTGATAAAAATTACTCTCTCTCACACACACACACACACACATAGCTAAGCTTGAAAAAGTTCAAAGACATGCCACGAAACTGGTGCCAGAAATACGCAATCTCAGTTATGATGAGAGGCTGAGGGAATTAGACTTACCATCACTCGAAGCTAGAAGATTGAAGGGGGATATGGTGACAGTCTTTAAATTCCTTCATGGTTATGATAGAGTGGATAGGGATCGATATTTTGGTATGGCTGGCTCTAGAACTAGAGGTGATAGTTTGAAGCTTCGTAAGAAAACTTCTTTGCAAGATGTAAGGAAATACTTTTTCAGTGTAAGAGTAGTTGATAATTGGAATTGGCTAAGCGAGGAGGTAGTTAATGCTATCTCAATAGCATGAGAACCTAATGCTATCTCAATCCATAGTTTTAAGGACAGGTATGATAAGTATCACTAAGTAGAAAATGGAACCGATCAGGAGACGGGAAGATATGAGCTTTGGGCTCTTTCCTGTAAACACAATTAGGTAATTACAATTAGGTAATTACACCCACACCATTCAGTACACAAGTAATCAGTATCTCTTAAACTTTTCCTTTTGTTTTTGAGTGACTAAGACTATAGTGCATAAATTATACATAATTTCCCTAAATAAGAAATCCTGCAGATTATTGTGAGTAAAAAACTTATATTTGCTGTATGACAAGACTGTCCAAAATATTAAAGGAAAAAATTGAGAACATTTTCGTGAGGGGAAAGAGAAGAAGCTGTCCTGTTCTGCCTTGAAGGAAATTTAGAAGAGTTGCCAGAGGTGAAGCCATCACATCACATTACCTAATTTTTTGTGTAAATTGGGGAGACCTATTAAGCCGCTCACCTGATCCTGTGGTTCCATATATTGTTAAAATCAGTATCCTCCCCATTTATATTAATTTGATGGTTAGTTTGATACACAAAATAATTGAATAATTAAATAAATACCAAAAATACAACTGTCAACAGTACTGCGTTAAGATGCCAAGTAGCACAGCTGTCTTGTTTTCTTCAATTTTTTTTTTCTTTTCTTTTAGCTTTCTCTTTTACTATTTTTTTATTTTGTATATATATTGAGTTGAATGTAAAGTCTGATCCTGTGATAAAATATCTTGGTTAGCAAGTGAGTTTATCAGTCAAGAAGAATATATAGCAGAAACAGGGTGGGTGTCTCCTCAGACACAAATTCGAATTTTCCATCAGGTTTGACTTTTGTTTTTTGTTGCATTTTTTTTTCTTTTTCTTTTTATCCTCAAATTACCATAGCCAAATGTTTTAGTTAAGATGTGTGTTACCAGAAAAGAGATAAATTGAGTCACTAAATACCACTTATATGAAGATATAAAAATTCTGTGTGAAGCTTAAATAAAAGTTTTTCTCTCTTTTTTTTCTCTTTCTCTTCTTCTTTCTATATTCTGTGAGAGGGAGAACATAAAAATGAGGCCATCTCTGTCCCAAACCTCTCCCACCCATGGGTCGGGAGGAGGGGTAGCTATTAGAAGACTAAAACAGAAAATCAAGGATTTAGAGACAATGGTTATAAGGCTTGATGATAAAATTCGGAATATGGATAGAGAAATGAAAGAAAATGAAACACTCAGAGAGGAAATAAGATTTTTGGAGGAGACAAATAAAGCACAAGGGCAGGAGAGAAAGGAACTAGAAAAACGAATAAAGAAGCTGGAAGGGAAAAAGAGTGAACTAGAAACCAGAATTTCTAAACAAAACGATAAAACCAAACAGCTGAATGACAACCTAAATGAATTAGATGTTAGTTCACTGCTCTCTTCTGAGAGAGACGAGATTGCAGCTTGGAATGTCCAGATTAAGGAAAACATTGAACAGTTTAGAAAGGAGTTCCAGGAGTTGAATATGGAACATGATGCCATGAAAACTTCCTTGCCTGATGCACTAAAGGGGAATGTGGCAGTAAAAGAGGCTGTAAAGGTGGTGGCACTGGAAAACATACAAACAGTTGACTATAAAGACACAGCAATCGAAAAAATGAAAGATGTTGTGATGGAAAGGGCAAACCCACTGAACAAACAGGCACTTGATAAAGAGAAGACAGTGGTAATCTCAGGCATAAACGAATCCCAGAACCCGACATGGCAGGGGAGACTTGAAGAAAATAAAGCTAGGGTTGTAGACCTGATAAGAAAGCTTGGAGTGGTTTGTGGTCCTGAGGATATTGTAAACATTCACCAACTAGGCAATTATTCGAGGGAAGGTAAGCCGAGACCAACAAAAGTATACTTTGAGAGAGGGGAAACATGTAGGGAAATATTGTTGAGAAAAAAAAGTCTAAAAGACCTTCAAGAATTCAAAGAAGTGTTCAGTATACGATACAGAACACAGGAAGAGATGGGAAAGATCATAAACTTGTTGGAAGAGGCAAGAAGGTTAAATGAGGAAAGAAATGAAGAAGAGAAGAAAAATTTTCATTTCAGTTTTTCCAGACAAAGGGGAGATAAAGAAGATAATGACAGAAGATCAAGGGATGGGGCATCATTAAGAGTGTTATACACAAATGCTGATGGATTAGCTGGTAAGGCAGTAGAATTAAAAGATGGGGTTCACAACAGTAAGGCGAATATAGTAGTAATTACAGAGACTAAGTTGAGTGAGGACATAAACAGTGTCACAGTTTTTCCTAAGGGCTTCAGAATATTAAGTGTTGAAAGATCTGAGTGAACTGGTGGAGGGATAGCACTGCTCATAAGTGAAAGGATTCAAGTTGAAGAAATAAACTTGGCTATAGAAAGTGAGCTCAAGGAATTTCTTGTTGCTCGCATAAATACTGGGTCAGAGAGCATTATAATATCTGTTGTATATAACCCACCAAGGAAGCAGAATAGGCTAGAAGTTTATGAGGAAAGTCATATAGGTACTATTGAAGTCATAAACTCAGTTGTTAACATGGCACAGGAGAGAAAATGTAGGATTTTGATTATGGGAGATTTTAATCATAAAGAGATAGATTGGATAAATCTTGACCCACACAGTGGTGAGGACTCATTCGGGGCAAGACTCCTAGATTGCGTAAAAGGGAATTTGCTACACCAACATGTAATGGAACCAACGGGGGCCAGGGGTGGTGATAAGTCATCACTACTTGATCTAGTATTCACAGATAATGTGTTGGATATTGAAAAAATTGAGTATGAACCACCAATTTGAAAGAGTGACCACTGTGTGTTGTTGATGGAGTATATCATTGTAAATATTCTGACTGAGAGTAGGGGCATTGAGGACATGAGGAGGAACTATCCGAAAGAAGATTACATCAAAATGAATGAGCTTTATGCAGTTATTGACTGGAGAACCTTATTTTACAACAAATCTGTACAAGAAATGTATGACATCTTTTGTGAGAAATATGGGATGATAGTAGATTGCTGCATACCTGTCACCAAAGCAGGTGTAATTCATGCCAGAGAGAAATGGTTCGATAATGAGTGTAAAAGAGCTAAAGAGTTTAGAGACAAATGCTGGAAAAGGTATAAGAGGAGAAAAAACATAAATGCCTGGCAAACCTACAAAAGAGCAAAAAATTACTACCTAAGTAAAAGGAGAGAGGCAGAGATAGACTATGAGAGGGACATCATCACGAAGGCTAAAGAAAATCCCAAGTTTTTCCACAGCTTTATTAGAGGAAAACTGAAGGTAAAAGAGCAGGTTTTAAGGCTAAAGAGAGCGGATGGAAGCATCACTGAGATGGATGAAGAGATCTGCAAAGAATTGAACAAGGAGTTTCAGTCAGTATTTACAGTAGAAAATACCCCACCCCCTCAGATTGCAGAGGTAGAAGCTCAAGGGCCGGTATTAGAGAACATCAACCTCTCAGCCACAGAGGTATGCAAAGCGCTGATGGATTTAGATGTTCATAAAGCTACAGGTCCTGATGACATATCCCTTCATGGACTAAAAAAATGCGCAAACTCAATATCAGTGGCACTAAGTATCATATTTAAAAAGTCACTGAAGTCAGGGGAGATTCCAAGATGCTGGAAACAAGCAAATGTGATACCTGTCTTCAGAAAGGGAAGGAGGGATATGGCTCTGAACTATAGACCAGTTTCCTTGACCAGCATAGTTTGCAAAGTTATGGAGAAACTACTAAGGAAACATATCTCTCTTCATTTGGAATCCTTCAACTTTTTGTCAGTGAGGCAACATGGCTTCAGAGAAGGTAGATCAACAGTAACTAACTTATTAGAATTTTATGATGAGGTAAGCCAAATCTTACAGGAAAGAGAGGGCTTGGCAGATTTCATATTCCTAGACTTCCAGAAAGCGTTTGACACTGTTCCACATGGGAGACTTCTTAGGAAGGTGCAAGCAATGGCTAGAATAGGTGGAAATGTTTTGGAATGGATAAAAACTTACTTAGAAGAAAGGGAACAGAGGGTTAGAGTAAAACACTCAGTGTCTGAATGGAGAAGAGTTAGTAGTGGAGTTCCACAGGGTTCAGGTTTAGGGCCACTTTTGTTCCTGGAGTACAACTTCAAGAGACAGAAAATGAGGGAGATCTAGGAGTAAATATACTGGCAGATTTGTCTCCAAAAGTACATATAAATGGCAGAGTAATGGCAGCATATGCATTCTTATGAATTGTAAGGGTAGCCTTCAGGCACATGGACAAGGAAATATTCAGAAATATTTATGTAACCTATGTGAGGCCAAAACTCGAATATGCAGCCCCCTTTTGGAATCCACACTTAAAAAAGCACATAGCTAAGCTTGAAAAAGTTCAAAGACATGCCACGAAACTGGTGCCAGAAATACGTAATCTTAATTATGATGAGAGGCTGAGGGAATTAGACTTACCATCACTCGAAGCTAGAAGATTGAGGGGGGGATATGGTGACAGTCTTTAAATTCCTTCACGGTTATGATAGAGTGGATAGGGATCGATATTTTGAAATGGCTGGCTCTAGAACTAGAGATCATAGTTTGAAGCTTCGTAAGAAAACTTCTTTGCAGGATGCAAGGAAACACTTTTTCAGTGTAAGAATAGTTGATAATTGGAATTGGCTAAGCGAGGAGGTAGTTAATGCTATCTCAATCAATAGTTTTAAGGACAGGTATGATAAGTATCACTAAGTATAAAATGGAACCGATCAGGAGACCTGAAGATACGAGCTTTGGGCTCTTTCCCGTAAACACAATTAGGTAATTACAATTAGGTAATTACAAACGGCGGGCATTAGAACACACACAATCAGTATATCTCGAATTTTTCTTGTGTTTTTGAGTGACCAAGACTAAAGTATAAAACATGAACAAAATTTCCCTGAATAAGAGATTCTGTAGAGTATTGTGAGTAAAAAATTATATTTGTAGTTAACAAGATTGTCCAAAATATTAAAGGAAAAAATTGAGAATACTTTTGATAGGGGAAAGAGAAGCAGCTGTCCTGTGCTGCCTTGAAGGAGATTTTAGAAGAGTTGCCTGTGGCGAATCCATCACATCACATTACCTAGTTTTTATGTATATTGGGGAGAGCTCTTACAGCCACTTACCTAATCCTGTGGTTCCATATATTAATAAGATCAATATCCTTCCCATTTATATTAACTTGATAGGTAGTTTGATACACAAAATAACTGAATGATTAAATTAATATAAAAAATACACCTGTCAACAGTACTGAGTTTAGTTGCCAAGTAGCACAGATGTCTTATTTTTTTCTTTTTGCTTTCTCTTTTATTATTTTTCATTTTGTATAAATTGAGTTAGATTTAAAGTCTGATCCTGTGATAACATACCTTGGTTAGCAAGTGATTAGTATTTTTTTTCTGAAATTACCAGTTTATCAGTTAATAAGAATATATAGCAGAAACAGGTGGGTGTCTTCTCTGATACAAATAAAAAATTTTCTTCAAGTGGACTTTTGCTTTGCATTTTTCCCTCAAATTAACAAAGTCAAATTTTAAGAAAGGATGTGTGTTACCAGAAAGGGAAAACATGAAAAGGAGGCCATCTCTGTCCCAACCCAACCCCATCCAATGGTCGGGAGGAGGTGTGGTTGTTAGGAGATTAAAATAGAAAGTCAAGGAATTAGAGACAATGGTTATAAACCTTGATGATAAAATTCGGAATATGGATAGAGAAATGAAAGAAAATGAAACACTCAGAGAGGAAATAAGATGTTTGGAGGAAGCAAATAAAGCATAAGGGCAAGAAAGAAAAGAACAAGAATAACATATAAAGAGGCTGGAAGGGGAAACGAGTGAACTAGAAACCAGAAATTTTAAACAAGAAGATAACAACAAATAGCTGAATGACAACCTGAAGTAATAAAATATTAGTTCACTGCTCTCTTCTGAGAGAAATGACATTGCAGCTTGGAATGTCCAGATTAAGGAAAACATTGAACAGTTTAGAAAAGAGTTTCAGGAGCTGAATACGGAACATGATGCCATGAAAACTTCCTTGGCTGATGCACTAAAGGGGAATGTGGCAGTAAAAGAGGCTGTGAAGGTAGTGGCACTAAAAAACATACAAACAGTTCACTATAAAGACACAGTAATCGGAAAAATGAAAGACATTGTGATGGTAAGGGCAAATCCACTGATTAAACAGGTATTTGATAAATAGAAGATGGTGGTAATCTCAAGCATTAGCGAATCCCAGGAGCCAACATGGCAGGGGAGACTTGAAGAAAATAAAGCTTGGGTTGTATACCTAATAAGAAAAATTGGAGTAGTTTGTAGTCCTGAGGATATTGTAAACATTCACCTACTAGGTAAATATTCTAGGGAGGGAAAGCAGAGACCAACAAAAGTAACCTTCACAAGAGGTGAAACATGTAGAAATTATTGATGAGGAAGAAAAGTCTAAAAGACCTTTAAGAATTCAAAGAAGTGTTCATTAGACGATACAGAACACAAGAAGAGATGGAAAGGATCAAAAACTTGTTGCGAGAGGCTAAAAAGTTAAATGAGGAAAGAAGTGAAGAAGAGAAGAAAAATTTTCAATTCAGAGTTCTTCCAGACAAAGGGGAGATAAAGTAGATAATAACAGATGATCAGGGGATGGGGCCTCAATAAGATTGTTACACACAAATGCTGATGGATTAGCCAGTAAGGCAGTAGGATTGAAAGATAGGATTCACAACAGTGAGGTAGATATAGTAGCACATACAAAGACTAAGTTAAGTGAGGACATAAAGAGTGTCACAGTTTTTCCTAAGGGCTTCAGAATATTAAGGGTTGAAAGATCTGAGAGGACTGGTGGAGGGATAGAACTGCTCATAAGTGGAAGGCTTCAGGTGGAAGAAATACACTTGTCTATTGAAAGTGAGTTCAAGGAATTTCATGTTGCTCACATAAATACTGGGTCAGAGAGCATTATAATAACTGTTGTGCATAACCCATCAAGGAAACAACATAGGCTAGAAGTTTATGAGGAAAGTCATAAGGTAATAAGTACTAATAAAGTCATAAAGTTATTTGCTGACATTGCATGGAAGAGGAAATGTAGGATTTTGATTATGGGAGATTTTAATCATAAAGAGATAGATTGGATAAATCTTGACCCACACAGTGGTGGGAACTCATTCGGGGCAAGATTCTTAGATTGTGTACAAAGGAATTTCCTACACCAACATGTAATGGAACCAACGAGCGCCAGGGGTGGGGATGAGCCATAACTACTTGATCTAGTATTCACAGACAATGTGTTGGATTTTGATAAAAATTGAGTATGAACCACCAATTGGAAAATGTGACTACTGTGTGTTGTTGTTGGAGTATATCATTGAAGACGTTCTGCCTGAAGAGGCACTGAGGACATAAGGAGGAACTATCTGAAAGGATGTTACATCAAAATGAATGAGTTTTTTGCAGTTATTGAGTGGAGAACCTTATATTACAACAAATCTGTACAAGAAATGTGCGACATCTTTTGTGAGAAATATGGGAAGATAGTAGATTGCTGCATACCTGTCGCCAAAGTAGGTGTAATTCATGCCAGAGAGAAATGGTTTAATAATGACTGTAAAAGAGCTAAGGAGTGGAGAGATAATTGTTGGGAAAGGTATAGGAGAAGAAAAAGTATAAATTCCTGGCAGACCTAAAAAAGAGCAAGAAATGATTACTTAAGTAAAAGAAGAGAGGTAGGGATAGACTATGATAGGGACATCATCACGAAGGCTAAAGGAAATCCCAAGCTGTTTCACAGCTTCATTTGAGCAAAACTAAAGGTAAAAGAACAGATTTTAAAGCTTAAGAGGGAGGATGGAAGCATCACTTAAACGGATGAAGATATCTGCAAAGAATTGAACAAGGAGTTTCAGTCAGTATTTACAGTAGAAAATACCCCACCCCCTCAGACTGCAGACACAGCAACTCATGGGCCAGTATTAGAGAACACCATCCTTTCAGCCACAGAGGAATGCAAAGCGCTGATGGAATTAGATGTCCACAAAGCTACAGGTCCTGATGATATATCCCATCATGTACTTAAAAAATGCACTAACTCAATATCAGTGGCACTAAGTATCATATTTAAAATGTCACTGGAGTCAGGGTAGATTCCAAGATGCTGGAAACAAGCAATCGTGAATCCTATCTTCAAAAAGGGAAGGAGGGATACGGCTCTGAACTATAGACCAGTTTCCTTGACCAGCATAGTTTGCAAAGTTATGGAGAAACTACTAAGGAAACATATCTTTCTTCACTTAGAACCCTTCAACTTTTTGTCAATGAGACAACATGGCTTCAGAGAAGGTAAATCAACAGTAACAACTTATTGGAATTTTATGATGAGGTACGCCGAAACTTACAGGAAAGAGAGGGCTGGGCAGATTGCATATTCCTAGACTTCCAGAAGCATTTGACACTGTCCCACACGGGAGACTTATTATGAAGCTGCAAGCAACGGCTAGAATAGGTGGAAATGTCTTGAAATGGATAAAAACATACTAAGAAGGAAGGGAACAGAGGGTTAGAGTAAGACACTCAGTATCTGAATGGAGAACAGTAAGTAGTGGAGTTCCATAGTGTTCAGTTGTAGGGCCACTTTTGTTCCTTGTATATGTAAATGACCTACCAGAGTCTGTAAATTCATTCATGAATATGTTTGCAGATGATGCAAAGATTGTGAAGAAAGTAAGAAACGAGAACAATGGTAGAGAACTTCAGGAGGATCTAAATAGTCAACATGAATGGTCAGAAAAGTGACTAATGAAATTCATTATTTCAAAATGAAAGGTAATGAGAATTGGTACGAGTGCAAGAAGGCTCAAGCTTGACCACTCGGTGGCTAGAGTACAACTTCAAGAGACAGAGAATGAGAGTGATCTAGTAGTAAACATACTGGCAGATTTGTCTCCAGAAATGCATATAAATGGCATAGTAATGGCCGCTTATGCTTCCTTAGCAAAAGTAAGGGTAGCCTCCAGGCATATGGACAAGGAAATGTTCAGAAATATTTATGTAACCTATGTGAGGCCAAAACTTGAATATGCAGCCCCCTTTTGGAATCCGCACTTGAAAAAGCACTTAGCTAAGCTTGAAAAAGTTCAAAGACATGCCACGAAACTGGTGCCAGAAACACGCAATCTCAGTTATGAGGAGAGGCCGGGGGAATTAGACTTGCCATCACTCGAAGCTAGAAGATTGAGGGGGATATGGCGACGGTCTTTAAATTCCTTCATGGTTATGATAGAGTGGATAGGGATCGATATTTTGATATGGCTGGCACTAGAACTAGAGGTCATAGTTTGAAACTTCGTAAGAAAACTTCTTTGCAGGACAAAAGGAAATACTTTTTTAATGTAAGAGTAGTTGATAATTGGAAGTCACTAAGCGAGGAGGTAGTTAATGCTAACTGAATTCATAGTTTTAAGGACTAGTATGATAAGTATCACTAAGCACTAAATAGAACTGATTAGGAGACGGGAAGTTACGAGCTTTGGGCTTTTTTCCGTAAGTATAATTAGGTAATTACACACACACACACACACACACACACACACACACACACACACACACACACACACACACGCACACACACACACACACACACACCTTTGAGAGAGGGGAAACATGTAGGGAAATATTGTTGAGAAAAAAAAGTCTAAAAGACCTTCAAGAATTCAAAGAAGTGTTCATTAGACGATACAGAACACAGGAAAGAGATGGGAAAGATCAAAAACTTATTGCAAGAGGCAAGAAGGTTAAATGATGAAAGAAATGAAGAAGAGAAGAAAAATTTTCGTTACAGAGTTCTTCCAGACAAAGGGGAGATAAAGCAGATAATGACAGAAGATCAGGGGATGGGGCCTCATTAAGATTGTTATACACAAATGCTGATGGATTAGCTGGTAAGGCAGTAGAATTAAAAGATAGGATTCACAACAGTAAGGCAGATATAATAGCAATTACAGAGACTAAGTTGAGTGAGGACATAAACAGTGTCACAGTTTTTTCTAAGGGCTTCAGAATACTAAGGGTTGAAAGATCTGAGAGGACTGGTGGAGGGATAGCACTGCTCATAAGTGAAAGGATTCAAGTCGAAGAAATAAACTTGGCTATAGAAAGTGAGTTCAAGGAATTTCTTGTTGCTCGCATAAATACTGGGTCAGAGAGCATTATAATAACTGTTGTATACAACCCACCAAGGAACCAAAATAGGCTTGAAGTTTATGAGGAAAGTCATATAGGTACTATTGAAGTCATAAACTCAGTTGTTAACATGGCACTGGAAAAAAAAATGTAGGATTTTGATTATGGGAGATTTTAATCATAAAGAGATAGATTGGATAAATCTTGACCCACACAGTGGTGAGGACTCATTTGGGGCAAGATTCCTAGATTGCGTACAAGAGAATTTCCTACACCAACATGTAATGGATCCAACAAGAGCCAGGGGTGGGGATGAGCCATCACTACTTGATCTAGTGTTCACAGATAATGTGTTGGATATTGAAAAAATTGAGTATGAACCACCAATTGGAAAGAGTGACCACTGTGTGTTGTTGATGGAGTATATCATTGAAGATATTCTTCCTGAGAGTAGAGGCACTGAGGACATGAGGAGGAACTATCCGAAAGGAGATTACATCAAAATGAATGAGCTTTTTGCAGTTATTGACTGGAGAACCTTATTTTACAACAAATCTGTACAAGAAATGTATGACATCTTTTGTGAGAAATATGGGAAGATAGTAGATTGCTGCATACCTGTCACCAAAGTAGGTGTAATTCATGCCAGAGAGAAATGGTTCGATAATGGGTGTAAACGAGCTAAGGAGTGTAGAGACAAATGCTGGAAAAGGTATAGGAGGAGAAAAAACATAAATGCCTGGCAAACCTACAAAAGAGCAAGAAATGACTACCTAAGTAAAAGGAGAGAGGCAGAGAGAAACTATGAGAGGGACATCACCAGGAAGGCTAAAGAAAATCCTAAGCTTTTCCACAGCTTTATTAGAGGAAACCTGAAGGTAAAAGAACAGGTTTTAAGGCTAAAGAGAGCGGATGGAAGCATCACTGAGACGGATGAAGAGATCTGCAAAGAATTGAACAAGGAGTTTCAGTCAGTATTTACAGTAGAAAATACCCCATCCCCTCAGATTACAGTGATAGAAGCTCAAGGGCCGGCATTAGAGAACATCAACCTTACAGCCACAGATGTATGCAAAGCGCAGATGGATTTAGATGTTCATAAAGCTACAGGTCCTGATGACATATCCCCTCATGTGCTTAAAAAATGTGCAAACACAATATCAGAGGCACTAAGTATCATATTTAAGGAGTCACTGGAGTCGGGGGAGATTCCAAGATGCTGGAAACAAGCAAATGTGATACCTATCTTCAAAAAGGGAAGGAGGGATACGGCTCTGAACTATAGACCAGGTTCCCTGACCAGCATAGTTTGCAAAGTTATGGAGAAACTACTAAGGAAACATATCTCTATTCACTTGGAATCCTTCAACTTTTTGTCAGTGATGCAACATGGCTTCAGAGAAGGTATATCAACAGTAACAAACTTATTAGAATTTTATGATGAGGTAAGCCAAATCTTACAGGAAAGAGAGGGCTGGGCAGATTGCATATTCCTAGACTTCCAGAAAGCGTTTGACACTGTTCCACATGGGAGACTTATTAGGAAGCTGCAATCAATGGCTAGAATAGGTGGAAATGTTTTGGAATGGATAAAAACTTACTTAGAAGGAAGGGAACAGAGGGTTAGAGTAAGACACTCAGTGTCTGAATGGAGAAGAGTTAGTAGTGGAGTTCCACAGGGTTCAGTTTTAGGGCCACTTTTGTTCCTTGTATATGTAAATGACCTACCAGAGTCTGCAAATTCATTCATGAATATGTTTGCAGATGATGCAAAGATTGTGAAGAAAGTAAAAAACGAGAACAATGGTAGAGAACTTCAGGAGGATCTAAATAATCTGCATGAGTGGTCAGAAAAGTGGCTAATGAAATTCAATACTTCAAAATGTAAGGTAATGAGAATGGGTACAAGTGCAAGAAGGCCCAAGCTTGACTACTCGGTGGCTGGAGTACAACTTCAAGAGACAGAAAATGAGAGAGATCTAGGAGTAAACATACTGGCAGATTTGTCTCCAGAAATACATATAAATGGCATAGTAAGGGCAGCATATGCATTCTTATCAAAGGTGAGGGTAGCCTTCAGGCACATGGACAAGGAAATGTTCAGAAATATTTATGTAACCTATGTGAGGCCAAAACTCGAATATGCAGCCCCCTTTTGGAATCCGCACTTGAAAAAGCACATAGCTAAGCTTGAAAAAGTTCAAAGACATGCCACGAAACTGGTGCCATAAATACGCAATCTCAGTTATGATGAGAGGCTGAGGGAATTAAACTTACCATCACTCGAAGCTAGAAGAGTGAAGGGGGATATGGTGACAGTCTTTAAATTCCTTCATGGTTATGATAGAGTGGATAGGGATCGATATTTTGATATGGCAGGCTCTAGAACTAGAGGTCATAGTTTGAAGCTTCGTAAGAAAACTTGTTTGCAGGATGTAAGGAAATACTTTTTCAGTGTAAGAGTAGTTGATAATTGGAATTGGCTAAGCGAGGAGGTAGTTAATGCTATCTCAATCCATAGTTTTAAGGACAGGTATGATAAGTATCACTAGGTATAAAATGGAACCGATGAGGAGACGGGAAGATACGAGCTTTGGGCTCTTTCCCGTAAACACAATTAGGTAATCACACACACACACACACACACACACACACACACACACACACACATACACACACACACTTCACTCACACACGCATATATATATATATATATATATATATATATATATATATATATATATATATATATATATATATATATATATATATATATATATATATATATATATATATCCACCTTGGCTGTTTCCCCCTTTAATTGGGGAGTACCCGACATCAACAAAGGAAAACAATAAGGGGATTATATATATATATATATATATATATATATATATATATATATATATATATATATATATATATATATATATATATATATATGTGTGTGTGTTTGTGTGTGTGTGTGTGTGTGTGTGTGTGTGTGTGTGTCTGTGTGCGTGTGTGTATAAATATACATACATTAATATGCATACGTATACATACTACCAAATGAGCATACATATACATGGACGTATGCACAAAGATACAAATAAAAGAAACATATACATTTTCACATACACATGTATATACTCATTAAGATACATACACATACATAGGAGTACAAATGAATATATGCATATACGAAAGCAAAAGCTAAAAAACAAACCCATGCATATACAGTAGTATGTGGTCCTGAGGATATTGTAAACATACACCAACTAGGTAAATATTCGAGGGAAGGAAAGCCGAGACCAACAAAAGTAACCTTTGAGAGAGGGGAAACATGTAGGGAAATATTGTTGAGAAAAAAAGTCTAAAAGACCTTCAAGAATGCAAAGAAGTGTTCATTAGACGATACAGAACACAGGAAGAGATGGGAAAGATCAAAAACTTGTTGCAAGAGGCAAGAAGGTTAAATGATGAAAGAAATGAAGAAGAGAAGAAAAATTTTCGTTACAGAATACTTCCAGACAAAGGGGAGATAAAGAAGATAATGACAGAAGATCAGGGGATGGGGCCTCATTAAGATTGTTATACACAAATGCTGATGGATTAGCTGGTAAGGCAGTAGAATTAAAAGATAGGATTCACAACAGTAAGGCAGATATAGTAGCAATTACAGAGACTAAGTTGAGTGAGGACATAAACAGTGTCACAGTTTTTCCTAAGGGCTTCAGAATACTAAGGGTCGAAAGATCTGAGAGGACTGGTGGAGGGATAGCACTGCTCATAAGTGAGAGGATTCAAGTTGAAGAAATAAACTTGGCTATAGAAAGTGAGTTCAGGGAATTTCTTGTTGCTCGCATAAATACTGGGACAGAGAGCATTATAATAACTGTTGTATACAACCCACCAAGGAACCAAAATAGGCTTGAAATTTATGAGGAAAGTCATATAGATACTATTGAAGTCATAAACTCAGTTGTTAGCATGGCACGGGAGAAAAAATGTAGGATTTTGATTATGGGAGACTTTAATCATAAAGAGATAGATTGGATAAATCTTGACCCACACAGTGGTGAGGACTCATTTGGGGCAAGATTCCTAGATTGCGTACAAGGGAATTTCCTACACCAACATGTAATGGAACCAACAAGAGCCAGGGGTGGGGATGAGCCATCACTACTTGATCTAGTGTTCACAGATAATGTGTTGGATATTGAAAATATTGAGTATGAACCACCAATTGGAAAGAGTGACCACTGTGTGTTGTTGATGGAGTATATCATTGAAGACATTCTTCCTGAGAGTAGAGGCACTGAGGACATGAGGAGGAACTATACGAAAGGAGATTACATCAAAATGAATGAGCTTTTTGCAGTTATTGACTGGAGAACCTTATTTTACAACAAATCTGTACAAGAAATGTATGACATCTTTTGTGAGAAATATGGGAAGATAGTAGATTGCTGCATACCTGTCACCAAAGTAGGTGTAATTCATGCCAGAGAGAAATGGTTCGATAATGGGTGTAAAAGAGCTAAGGAGTGGAGAGACAAATGCTGGAAAAGGTATAGGAGGAGAAAAAACATAAATGCCTGGCAAACCTACAAAAGAGCAAGAAATGACTACCTAAGTAAAAGGAGAGAGGCAGAGAGAGATTATGAGAGGGACATCACCAGGAAGGCTAAAGAAAATCCCAAGCTTTTCCACAGCTTTATCAGAGGAAAACTGAAGGTAAAAGAACAGGTTTTAAGGCTAAAGAGAGCGGATGGAAGCATCACTGAGACGGACGAAGAGATCTGCAAAGAATTGAACAAGGAGTTTCAGTCAGTATTTACAGTAGAAAATACCCCACCCCCTCAGATTGCAGTGATAGAAACTCAAGGGCCGGTATTAGAGAACATCAACCTTACAGCCACAGAGGTATGCAAAGCGCTGATGGATTTAGATGTTCATAAAGCTACAGGTCCTGATGACATATCCCCTCATGTGCTTAAAAAATGCGCAAACACAATATCAGTGGCACTAAGTATCATATTTAAGGGGTCACTGGAGTCGGGGGAGATTCCAAGATGCTGGAAACAAGCAAATGTGATACCTATCTTCAAAAAGGGAAGGAGGGATACGGCTCTGTACTATAGACCAGTTTCCTTGACCAGCATAGTTTGCAAAGTTATGGAGAAACTACTAAGGAAACATATCTCTCTTCACTTGGAATCCTTCAACTTTTTGTCAGTGAGGCAACATGGCTTCAGAGAAGGAAGATCAACAGTAACAAACTTATTAGAATTTTATGATGAGGTAAGCCAAATCTTACAGGAAAGAGAGGGCTGGGCAGATTGCATATTCCTAGACTTCCAGAAAGCGTTTGACACTGTTCCACATGGGAGACTTATTAGGAAGCTGCAATCAATGGCTAGAATAGATGGAAATGTTTTGGAATGGATAAAAACTTACTTAGAAGGAAGGGAACAGAGGGTTAGAGTAAGACACTCAGTGTCTGAATGGAGAAGAGTTAGTAGTGGAGTTCCACAGGGTTCAGTTTTAGGGCCACTTTTGTTCCTTGTATATGTAAATGACCTACCAGAGTCTGTAAATTCATTCATGAATATGTTTGCAGATGATGCAAAGATTGTGAAGAAAGTAAAAAACGAGAACAATGGTAGAGAACTTCAGGAGGATCTAAATAATCTGCATGAGTGGTCAGAAAAGTGGCTAATGAAATTCAATACCTCAAAATGTAAGGTAATGAGAATGGGTACAAGTGCAAGAAGGCCCAAGCTTGACTACTCGGTGGCTGGAGTACAACTTCAAGAGACAGAAAATGAGAGAGATCTAGGAGTAAACATACTGGCAGATTTGTCTCCAGAAATACATATAAATGGCGTAGTAAGGGCAGCATATGCATTCTTATCAAATGTAAGGGTAGCCTTCAGGCACATGGACAAGGAAATGTTCAGAAATATTTATGTAACCTATGTGAGGCCAAAACTCGAATATGCAGCCCCCTTTTGGAATCCGCACTTGAAAAAGCACATAGCTAAGCTTGAAAAAGTTCAAAGACATGCCACGAAACTGGTGCCAGAAATATGCAATCTCGGTTATGATGAGAGGCTGAGGGAATTAGACTTGCCATCACTCGAAGCTAGAAGAGTAAGGGGGGATATGGTGACAGTCTTTAAATTCCTTCATGGTTATGATAGAGTGGATAGGGATCGATATTTCGATATGGCTGGCTCTAGAACTAGAGGTCATAGTTTGAAGCTTCGTAAGAAAACTTGTTTGCAGGATGTAAGGAAATACTTTTTCAGTGTAAGAGTAGTTGATAATTGGAATTGGCTAAGCGAGGAGGTAGATAATGCTATCTCAATCCATAGTTTTAAGGACAGGTACGATAAGTATCACTAAGTCTAAAAATGGAGCCGATCAGGAGACGGGAAGATACGAGCTTTGGGCTCTTTCCCGTAAACACAATTAGGTAATCACAATTTGGTAATCACATACACATGCATACAGATATGCAGTATTACATAAAGCATAAACGCTCCTACAATTTTAGGGACAGGTATGATAAGTATCACTAAGTATAAAATGGAACCGATCAGGAGACGGGAAGATACGAGCTTTTGGCTCTTTCCCGTAAACACAATTAGGTAATTACATGAAAAAATATATTAAATACATATGCAAAAATTGCAAAGAAACAATAGAGAGATAAATGTTGGCAACAGTAAATAAATGAAAAACCTAAGAGAAATGAAATTGAAATAAGATAAATCAGTAAATACATTAAATGAATAGGTAAATAAATAAACTAATAGATCAATAATCAAATAAAAAATGGAACAGTTATAGAGAAACATAGAATGACTGAACAAGGAGACCTGCCTCATTAAATGCTGGAGGTATGTCTTGAGGAACTAATTGGCCTTTACACAAATTGAAATTGTTGATCTTTTCAATGATGGCCGATTCCACTATCTTGCAATTATATGGACATAAGCTCTTAAGCATAATGAGGGCACCATTCCAATTAATAGTGTGGACATGTTCTCTTATATGGATACAGATAGCAGACTTCTCACGCGCATATCTTATTGACTTTTTGTATTCGACAATTCTCTGCTGTAGAGAACGACTTGTTTGACCTATATAAGACTTATAAATTTTATATAGGTGGTATAAGCTTCTAAGCATCATGGTGGCACATTCCAATTAATGGCGTGTCCATGTTTTCTCATATGGACAAAGATAGCAGAGTTTTCCCCGCCCATATTTAATTGGCATTTTGTGTTCGACAATTCTCTGCTATAGAAAACGACCTGTTTGACCTAGTACTAAAAAATAGATGCAAAAAATTGAGCTCAAAAATAGTTGCCTACAGATTTTATTGGCAGAGGAACCCCCATTTCAAACAAATGCATTTACCCCCTTCCCCCTCTCTTCCCTCAATACCTTTCACTTACAGTTAAAATAAATTTAGATTTTCCTCTATATTTCATATATTCATTGTATATTCATTCTTTTTGAGTTGGATTTAATGACTTTCATTTTTAATAAATACGAATATATTCATAAAGTACTGTTATAAAGGTTTAAATAAGCTACCATCTGTGGTCGAAAAAATAGGTTAATTCATTTTATTTTATTTCTAATGGGAAAAATTGCTTTTCTTTTCGAATAGTTCTGTTTTTGCACAGCTTTAAAAGAATAAAATAGTTCGAAAAGCGAGGTTCTACTATATTTTCATATATATTTGATATTAATGTATTGTGTATAACACATTATATCTCAGAAATAATATGTAAAAAGAGTAATAGACACAGAGGTAGATAGATAGATGCATGAATTTTCATATATGGTGAAAATAGTTCTTTTTTTTTTTGGTGAAGGATTACCCAACTTATGCCTTCCCTAAATGTTTATTTTATCATATTTGAGAGAACTAAGAAAACAGTTTTACGTTATTTATTTTTCAATTTGAATATTTGATTTAATGTAAGAGGATTTAAGAATAAGAAGATAGATAAATATATGATAAAAGCAGATAGATAAATAGAGAAAAATCTAGAATCACTTATATATTTATTTATATTTAAAATCACAGTTATCTACTTTTGTGAAGGATTACCATGATATTCTCTCTTGCTGAAAGGCCGTCCCAACTAGGTCACTTACATGGAAACATAGTTGTTACTTTGAATTTAATTCTATCCCTAAATGAAAATTTTAATGGCATTGATAAGTTTATTAAACGAGATGATTTGGAATCTGTACTTTACAGTTTCTTTTTATTAAAGTAATATTACAAACATCTTATGTGTGCACCAATAGTACTGTACAGAAGATATTCAATGAATCTCTAGAGAAAGAAATCACAGTGTTATGTTGGGAGACCGAGCCATCCAATGAATTGCACCTCCGTGGCCAATCCACCTGTTTGTGAATGTCTCATTCAGGGACCTACAGATGATCAAGGCCTGATGTGAGAATGCGTTTTCTTGTTGAAAAACTTATATACCGTTGCAGTTCTTCCAGTTGCGAATGGATAAAGAGTTGTAACATGTCCATTAAGGAAATGGAAGTCACTGTTGATTTAACAATGAAGAACGGTCAAATCACAGGGTAAGGTAAATGTGCCCTTCTGTTGATCTGTGACCCTATATGTACACATATTATTTGTTAACCTTCCTTGAAATATGAAATGTTTTCTTATCAGAAAACAATTCACTTCAGGAAATCAGTGTTCAGGTCAACTCTGCCAAGCATAATCACTGCAAATTCCCTATGATTAAATTTATTCCCTTACAAGATATATAGCTTATTGGAATGCATTTTCATTTTTTACGCAAAACATCATGCACTGTTTAATGAGGCATCTGTAACTCTCTAGATGCAATTGTCAACTTATGTGGACTGCGAACAGAAGGCTTTCAAAAGCCCTCGACATTTGCTTCAGATGTTCAAGGCCAACCTTCTCCTTTTTTAAGCTCTACATTTTTCATTTTTTTATTTTTTTATTTTTGCTGCTCGTCACATGCTTAATTCTAGAAATACTAAAGTTGCATTTTAATACATGCCCCATTCTATATATGAAGAGTATGTACAGAGACTTCTTACCACATTATGTTTGTGTATTTATATACATGAGGCATTTTTTTCCTTTATAAGGGGAGTGGCTGAGTCAAGGCAATCTTCTCTGACTCCTTTAGGAAGATAAAATACAAAGGAGGGAATTCCCAGTCCCCTTGCTACACCCCATTTAATCGACTCTCACGACACGCAGGGGAACAAGGAGGAAGTATTCTACCCCCCCTCCCGCAGGGAAACTGTTTTATCAATATGTTGAAGAACAGACTTTGTATAAACTTTTCAAGGTACTCTGTATTACATATATTTATCAAGGATAAAATATGCACGGCGGCAACCTTACTTTTTTCCCAAGGGCTTTGCATAAAACGATATAGCTCTTTAGGACTAGCATCAGAGTTTTAACTTTTGTTGTTATTAGTTTGAGGCTGCAGTGTTACTGTTTCAATACCGACATACACGTTTATAGTGTATTCATTTAGCTTATTGAATATAGAAGGTCTAGTACTGACGAGATGGGAGTACCAGCTCCTTCATACCACCGGCAATTTATAGCAGACTGATTCTTAATGAGTTATCAAATGGAATTTTCACTCCAATACCACTAGGGTGTGAAGTAAGATATGCTGCTGCTCTGATCTGTGGAAATTTCATATTCTAGTTGGTAAAATCAGCTAAAAAAAATATTTTCCAAGCCTAAGATTTAACATAAAGTATTTTATTTTCAGTCTCTGAAAATCGGTGATTTATACAATGGCTGAAAGGATTCCAGTAACTAATACCAAAGCTTTGCTAACAGTCTTGATGTTTTCTCTGGCATGGCAATTTCCAGGTTTAGACTGTAGAGAATTAGTTAAATACACCAAGGTAAGCTATATATTATTCTCTAATAACTCTTCGAAATATCATATCAAGAAAGTTTTCTTACAAACTCCTTTCTCCCGTAGGAATATAATGAAGAATAATAATATAAATCTTATTTTACAGGTCAATTCTGGCTTTAAAGGTGACTTCAGTTCATGTTTGCTGACAGAGTATTCATTCGCTGAAGTGCGCAACGCTCTAAACTACTGTGCTCACCGATGTATGGTGCAGCAGCATTGTTATCTCTTCTGCTTGACAGGTATTACTAAGATGGACGTATATTCTATGCATAAATATTAACCATATAACGAGCATCAGTTTTCCAGTGCGCAATATTACAAGTTCAAACACACACACACACACACACACATGGTCATGATAGAGTGGATAGGGATCGATATTTTGATATGGCTGGCTCTAGAACTAGAGGTCATAGTTTGAAGCTTCGTAAGAAAAGTTCTTTGCATGATGTAAGGAAATACTTTTTCAGTGTAAGAGTAGTTGATAATTGGAATTCGCTAAGCGAGGAGGTAGTTAATACTATCTCAATCCATAGTTTTAAGGACAGGTATGATAAGTATCACTAAGTATAAAATGGAACCGATCAGGAGACGGGAAGATACGAGCTTTGGGCTCTTTCCCGTAAACACAATTAGGTAATCACAATTAGGTAATCACAGATGGGAAAGTTAAAAAACATTTTGCAAGAGGCAAGAAGGTAAATGAGGAAAGAAATGAAGAGAAGAAAAATTTTCATTTCAGAGTTTTTTCAGACAAAGGGGAGATAAAGAAAATAATGACAGAAGATCAGGGGATGGGGCCTCATTAAGATTGTTATACACAAATGCTGATGGATTAGCTGGTAAGGCAGTAGAATTAAAAGATAGAATTCACAACAATAAGGCAGATATAGTAGCAATTACAGAGACTAAGTTGTGTGAGGACATAAACAGTGTCACATTTTTCCTAAGGGCTTCAGAATATTAAGGGTTGAAGGATCTGAGAGGACTGGTGGAGGGATAGCACTGCTCATAAGTGAAAGGATTCATGTTGAAGAAATAAACTTTGCTATAGAAAGTGAGTTCAAGGAATTTCTTGTTGTTCGCATAAATACTAGGTCAGAGAGCATTATACTATCTGTTATATATAACCCACCAAGGAACCAAAATAGGCTAGAAATTTATGAGGAAAGTCATATAGGTACTATTGAAGTCATAAACTCAGTTGTTAACATGGCATGGGAGAGAAAATGTAGGACTTTTATTATGGGAGATTTTAATCATAAAGAAATAGATTGGATAAATTTTGACCCACACAGTGGTGAGGACTCATTCGGTGCTAGATTCCTAGATTATGTAAAAGGGAATTTCCTACACCAACATGTAATGGAACCAACGAGGGCCAGGGGTGGGGATGAGCCATCACTACTTGATCTAGTATTCACAGATAATGTGTTGGATATTGAAAAAATTGAGTATGAACCACCAATATGAAAGAGTGACCACTGTGTGTTGTTGATGGAGTATATCATTGAAGATATTCTGCCTGAGAGTAAATGCACTGAGGACATGAGGAGGAACTATCCGAAAGAAGATTACATCAAAATGAATGAGCTTTTTGCAGTTATTGACTGGAGAACCTTATTTTGCAACAAATCTGTACAAGAAATGTATGACATCTTTTGTGAGAAATATGGGAAGATAGTAGATTGCTGCATACCTGTCACCAATGTAGGTGTAATTCATGTCAGAGAGAAATGGTTTGATAACAAGTGTAAAAGAGCTAAGGAGTGGAGAATCAAATGCTGGAAAAGGTATAGGAGGAGAAAAAACATAAATGCCTGGCAAACCTACAAAAGAGCAAGAAATGACTACCTAAGTAAAAGGAGAGAGGCAGAGAGAGATTATGAGAGGGACATCACCAGGAAGGCTAAAGAAAATCCCAAGCTTTACCACATCTTTATCAGAGGCAAACTGAAGGTAAAAGAACAGGTTTTAAGGCTAAAGAAAGCGGATGGAAACATCACTGAGACGGATGAAGAGATCTGCAAAGAATTGAACAAGGAGTTTCAGTCAGTATTTACAGTAGAAAATACCCCACCCCCTCAGATTGCAGAGATAGAAGCTCAAGAGCCGGTATTAGAGTACATCAACTTACAGCCACAGAGGTATGCAAAGAGCTGATGGAGTTAGATGTTCATAAAGCTACAGGTCCTGATGACATATCCCCTCATGTACTTAAAAAATGCGCAAACTCAATATCAGTGGCACTAAGTATCATATTTAAAAAGTCGCTGGAGTCAGGGGAGATTCCAAGATGCTGGAAACAAGCAAACGTGATACCTATCTTCAAAAAGGGAAGGGGGTATACGGCTCTGAACTATAGACCAGTTTCCTTGACCAGCATAGTTTGCAAAGTTATGGAGAAACTACTAAGGAAACATATCTCCCTTCACTTGGAATCCTTCATCTTTTTGTCAATGAGGCAACATGGCTTCAGAGAAGGTAGATCAACAGGAACAAACTTATTAGAATTTTATGATGAGGTAAGCCGAACCTTACAGGAAAGAGAGGGCTGGGCAGATTGCATATTCCTAGACTTCCAGAAAGCGTTTGACACTGTTCCACATGGGAGACTTATTAGGAAGCTGCACTCAATGGCTAGAATAGGTGGAAATGTTTTGGAATGGATAAAAACTTACTTAGAAGGAAGGGAACAGAGGGTTAGAGTAAGACACTCAGTGTCTGAATGGAGAAGAGTTAGTAGTGGAGTTCCACAGGGTTCAGTTTTAGGGCCACTTTTGTTCCTTGTATATGTAAATGACCTACCAAAGTCTGTAAATTCATTCATGAATATGTTTGCAGATGATGCAAAGATTGTGAAGAAAGTAAAAAACGAGAACAATGGTAGAGAACTTCAGGAGGATCTAAATAATCTGCATGAGTGGTCAGAAAAGTGGCTAATGAAATTCAATACCTCAAAATGTAAGGTAATGAGAATGGGTACAAGTGCAAGAAGGCCCAAGCTTGACTACTCGGTGGCTGGAGTACAACTTCAAGAGACAGAAAATGAGAGAGATCTAGGAGTAAACATACTGGCAGATTTGTCTCCAGAAATAAATATAAATGGCATAGTAAGGGCAGCATATGGATTCTTATCAAATGTAAGGGTAGCCTTCAGGCACATGGACAAGGAAATGTTCAGAAATATTTATGTAACCTATGTGAGGCCAAAACTCGAATATGCAGCCCCCTTTTAGAATCCGCACTTGAAAAAGCACATAGCTAAGCTTGAAAAAGTTCAAAGACATGCCACGAAACTGGTGCTAGAAATACGCAATCTCGGTTATGATGAGAGGCTGAGGGAATTAGACTTGCCATCACTCGAAGCTAGAAGAGTAAGGGGGGATATGGTGACAGTCTTTAAATTCCTTCATGGTTATGATAGAGTGGATAGGGATCGATATTTCGATATGGCAGGCTCTAGAACTAGAGGTCATAGTTTGAAGCTTCGTAAGAAAACTTCTTTGCAGGATGTAAGGAAATACTTTTTCAGTGTAAGAGTAGTTGATAATTGGAATTCGCTAAGCGAGGAGGTAGTTAATGCTATCTCAATCCATAGTTTTAAGGACAGGTACGATAAGTATCACTAAGTCTAAAATGGAACCGATCAGGAGACGGGAAGATACGAGCTTTGGGCTCTTTCCCGTAAACACAATCAGGTAATCACAATTAGGTAATCACAATCTCAGTTATGATGAGAGGCTGTGGAAATTAGACTTACCATCACTCGAAGCTAGAAGATTGAGCGGGGATATGGTGACAGTCTTTAAATTCTTTCATGGTTATGATAGAGTGGATAGGGATCGATATTTTGATTTGGCTGGCTCTAGAACTAGAGGTCATAGTCTGAAGCTTCGTAAGAAAACATCTTTGCATGATGTAAGGAAATACTCTCTCAGTGTAAGAGTAGTTGATAATTGGAATTCGGTAAGCGAGGAGGTAGTTAATGCTATCTCAATCCATAGTTTTAAGGACAGGTATGATAAGTATCACTAAGTATAAAATGGAACAGATCAGGAGACGGGAAGATACGAGCTTTGGGCTCTTTCCCGTAAACACAATTAGGTAATCACAATTAGGTAATCACAGATGGGAAAGTTCAAAAACATATTGCAAGAGGCAAGAAGGTAAATGAGGAAAGAAATGAAGAGAAGAAAAATTTTCATTTCAGAGTTTTTTCAGACAAAGGGGAGATAAAGAAAATAATGACAGAAGATCAGGGGATGGGGCCTCATTAAGATTGTTATACACAAATGCTGATGGATTAGCTGGTAAGGCAGTAGAATTAAAAGATAGAATTCACAACAATAAGGCAGATATAGTAGCAATTACAGAGACTAAGTTGTGTGAGGACATAAACAGTGTCACATTTTTCCTAAGGGCTTCAGAATATTAAGGGTTGAAGGATCTGAGAGGACTGGTGGAGGGATAGCACTGCTCATAAGTGAAAGGATTCATGTTGAAGAAATAAACTTTGCTATAGAAAGCGAGTTCAAGGAATTTCTTGTTGTTCGCATAAATACTAGGTCAGAGAGCATTATACTATCTGTTATATATAACCCACCAAGGAACCAAAATAGGCTTGAAGTTTATGAGGAAAGTCATATAGGTACTATTGAAGTCATAAACTCAGTTGTTAACATGGCATGGGAGAGAAAATGTAGGACTTTTATTATGGGAGATTTTAATCATAAAGAAATAGATTGGATAAATTTTGACCCACACAGTGGTGAGGACTCATTCGGTGCTAGATTCCTAGATTATGTAAAAGGGAATTTCCTACACCAACATGTAATGGAACCAACGAGGGCCAGGGGTGGGGATGAGCCATCACTACTTGATCTAGTATTCACAGATAATGTGTTGGATATTGAAAAAATTGAGTATGAACCACCAATATGAAAGAGTGACCACTGTGTGTTGTTGATGGAGTATATCATTGAAGATATTCTGCCTGAGAGTAAATGCACTGAGGACATGAGGAGGAACTATCCGAAAGAAGATTACATCAAAATGAATGAGCTTTTTGCAGTTATTGACTGGAGAACCTTATTTTGCAACAAATCTGTACAAGAAATGTATGACATCTTTTGTGAGAAATATGGGAAGATAGTAGATTGCTGCATACCTGTCACCAATGTAGGTGTAATTCATGTCAGAGAGAAATGGTTTGATAACGAGTGTAAAAGAGCTAAGGAGTGGAGAATCAAATGCTGGAAAAGGTATAGGAGGAGAAAAAACATAAATGCCTGGCAAACCTACAAAAGAGCAAGAAATGACTACCTAAGTAAAAGGAGAGAGGCAGAGAGAGATTATGAGAGGGACATCACCAGGAAAGCTAAAGAAAATCCCAAGCTTTACCACATCTTTATCAGAGGAAAACTGAAGGTAAAAGAACAGGTTTTAAGGCTAAAGAAAGCGGATGGAAACATCACTAAGACGGATGAAGAGATCTGCAAAGAATTGAACAAGGAGTTTCAGTCAGTATTTACAGTAGAAAATACCCCACCCCCTCAGATTGCAGAGATAGAAGCTCAAGAGCCGGTATTAGAGTACATCAACCTTACAGCCACAGAGGTATGCAAAGCGCTGATGGAGTTAGATGTTCATAAGGCTACAGGTACTGATGACATATCCCCTCATGTACTTAAAAAATGCGCAAACTCAATATCAGTGGCACTAAGTATCATATTTAAAAAGTCGCTGGAGTCAGGGGAGATTCCAAGATGCTGGAAACAAGCAAACGTGATACCTATCTTCAAAAAGGGAAGGGGGTATACGGCTCTGAACTATAGACCAGTTTCCTTGACCAGCATAGTTTGCAAAGTTATGGAGAAACTACTAAGGAAACATATCTCCCTTCACTTGGAATCCTTCATCTTTTTGTCAATGAGGCAACATGGCTTCAGAGAAGGTAGATCAACAGGAACAAACTTATTAGAATTTTATGATGAGGTAAGCCGATCCTTACAGGAAAGAGAGGGCTGGGCAGATTGCATATTCCTAGACTTCCAGAAAGCGTTTGACACTGTTCCACATGGGAGACTTATTAGGAAGCTGCAAGCAATGGCTAGAATAGGTGGAAATATCTTGGAATGGATAAAAACTTACTTAGAAGGAAGGGAACAGAGAGTTAGAGTAAGACACTCAGTGTCTGAATGGAGAAGAGTTAGTAGTGGAGTTCCACAGGGTTCAGTTTTAGGGCCACTTTTGTTCCTTGTATATGTAAATGACCTACCAGAGTCTGTAAATTCATTCATGAATATGTTTGCAGATGATGCAAAGATCGTGAAGAAAGTAGGAAACGAGAACAATTGTAGAGAACTTCAGGAAGATCTAAATAGTCTGCAAGAGTGGTCAGAAAAGTGGCTAATGAAATTCAGTGCTTCAGAATGTAAGGTAATGAGAATGGGTACAAGTGCAAGAAGGCCCAAGCTTGATTACTCGGTGGCTGGAGTACAACTTCAAGAGACAGAAAATGAGAGAGATCTGGGAGTAAACATACTGACAGATTTGTCTCCAGAAATACATATAAATGGCATAGTAAGGGCAGCATATGCATTCTTATCAAATGTAAGGGTAGCCTTCAGGCACATGGACAAGGAAATGTTCAGAAATATTTATGTAACCTTTATGATTCCAAAACTCGAATATGCAGCCCCCTTTTAGAAACCGCACTTGACAAAGCACATAGCTAAGCTTGAAAAAGTTCAAAGACATGCCACGAAACTGGTGCCAGAAATACGTAATCTCAGTTATGATGAGAGGATGAGGGAATTAGACTTACCATCACTCGAAGCTAGAAGATTGTGGGGGATATGGTGACAGTCTTTAAATTCCTTCATGGTTATGACAGAGTGGCTAGGGATCGATATTTTGATATGGCAGGCTCTAGAACTAGAGGTCAAGGTTTGAAGCTTCGTAAGAAAACATCTTTGCATAATGTAAGGAAATACTTTTTCAGTTTAAGAGTAGTTGATAATTGGAATTCACTAAGCGAGGAGGTAATTAATGCTATATCAATCCATAGTTTTAAGGACAGGTATGATAAGTATCACTTATAAAATGGAACCGATCAGGAGACAGGAAGATATGAGCTTTGGGTTCTTTCCCGTAAACACAATTAAGTAATCACAATTAGGTAATCTCACACACACACATGCACACACACACACACACACACACACACACACACACACACCACACACACACACACACCACACACACACACACAATCTCAGTTATGATGAGAGGCTGTGGAAATTAGACTTACCATCACTCGAAGCTAGAAGATTGAGGGGGGATATGGTGACAGTCTTTAAATTCTTTCATGGTTATGATAGAGTGGATAGGGATCGATATTTTGATATGGCTGGCTCTAGAACTAGAGGTCATAGTCTGAAGCTTCGTAAGAAAACATCTTTGCATGATGTAAGGAAATACTCTCTCAGTGTAAGAGTAGTTGATAATTGGAATTCGGTAAGCGAGGAGGTAGTTAATGCTATCTCAATCCATAGTTTTAAGGACAGGTATGATAAGTATCACTAAGTATAAAATGGAACCGATCAGGAGACGGGAAGATACGAGCTTTGGGCTCTTTCCCATAAACACAATTAGGTAATCACAATTAGGTAATCACAGATGGGAAAGTTCAAAAACATATTGCAAGAGGCAAGAAGGTAAATGAGGAAAGAAATGAAGAGAAGAAAAATTTTCATTTCAGAGTTTTTTCAGACAAAGGGGAGATAAAGAAAATAATGACAGAAGATCAGGGGATGGGGCCTCATTAAGATTGTTATACACAAATGCTGATGGATTAGCTGGTAAGGCAGTAGAATTAAAAGATAGAATTCACAACAGTAAGGCAGATATAGTAGCAATTACAGAGACTAAGTTGTGTGAGGACATAAACAGTGTCACATTTTTCCTAAGGGCTTCAGAATATTAAGGGTTGAAGGATCTGAGAGGACTGGTGGAGGGATAGCACTGCTCATAAGTGAAAGGATTCATGTTGAAGAAATAAACTTTGCTATAGAAAGTGAGTTCAAGGAATTTCTTGTTGTTCGCATAAATACTAGGTCAGAGAGCATTATACTATCTGTTATATATAACCCACCAAGGAACCAAAATAGGCTAGAAATTTATGAGGAAAGTCATATAGGTACTATTGAAGTCATAAACTCAGTTGTTAACATGGCATGGGAGAGAAAATGAAGGACTTTTATTATGGGAGATTTTAATCATAAAGAAATAGATTGGATAAATTTTGACCCACACAGTGGTGAGGACTCATTCGGTGCTAGATTCCTAGATTACGTAAAAGGGAATTTCCTACACCAACATGTAATGGAACCAACGAGGGCCAGGGGTGGGGATGAGCCATCACTACTTGATCTAGTATTCACAGATAATGTGTTGGATATTGAAAAAATTGAGTATGAACCACCAATATGAAAGAGTGACCACTGTGTGTTGTTGATGGAGTATATCATTGAAGATATTCTGCCTGAGAGTAAATGCACTGAGGACATAGAGGAGGAACTATCCGAAAGAAGATTACATCAAAATGAATGAGCTTTTTGCAGTTATTGACTGGAGAACCTTATTTTGCAACAAATCTGTACAAGAAATGTATGACATCTTTTGTGAGAAATATGGGAAGATAGTAGATTGCTGCATACCTGTCACCAATGTAGGTGTAATTCATGTTAGAGAGAAATGGTTTGATAACGAGTGTAAAAGAGCTAAGGAGTGGAGAATCAAATGCTGGAAAAGGTATAGGAGGAGAAAAAACATAAATGCCTGGCAAACCTACAAAAGAGCAAGAAATTATTACCTAAGTAAAAGGAGAGAGGCAGAGAGAGATTATGAGAGGGACATCACCAGGAAGGCTAAAGAAAATCCCAAGCTTTACCACATCTTTATCAGAGGAAAACTGAAGGTAAAAGAACAGGTTTTAAGGCTAAAGAAAGCGGATGGAAACATCACTGAGACGGATGAAGAGATCTGCAAAGAATTGAACAAGGAGTTTCAGTCAGTATTTACAGTAGAAAATACCCCACCCCCTCAGATTGCAGAGATAGAAGCTCAAGAGCCGGTTTTAGAGTACATCAACCTTACAGCCACAGAGGTATGCAAAGCGCTGATGGAGTTAGATGTTCATAAAGCTACAGGTCCTGATGACATATCCCCTCATGTACTTAAAAAATGCGCAAACTCAATATCAGTGGCACTAAGTATCATATTTAAAAAGTCGCTGGAGTCAGGGGAGATTCCAAGATGCTGGAAACAAGCAAACGTGATACCTATCTTCAAAAAGGGAAGGGGGTATACGGCTCTGAACTATAGACCAGTTTCCTTGACCAGCATAGTTTGCAAAGTTATGGAGAAACTACTAAGGAAACATATCTCCCTTCACTTGGAATCCTTCATCTTTTTGTCAGTGAGGCAACATGGCTTCAGAGAAGGTAGATCAACAGGAACAAACTTATTAGAATTTTATGATGAGGTAAGCCGAACCTTACAGGAAAGAGAGGGCTGGGCAGATTGCATATTCCTAGACTTCCAGAAAGCGTTTGACACTGTTCCACATGGGAGACTTATTAGGAAGCTGCAAGAAATGGCTAAAATAGGTGGAAATATCTTGGAATGGATAAAAACTTACTTAGAAGGAAGGGAACAGAGGGTTAGAGTAAGACACTCAGTGTCTGAATGGAGAAGAGTTAGTAGTGGAGTTCCACAGGGTTCAGTTTTAGGGCCACTTTTGTTCCTTGTATATGTAAATGACCTACCAGAGTCTGTAAATTCATTCATGAATATGTTTGCAGATGATGCAAAGATCGTGAAGAAAGTAGGAAACGAGGACAATTGCAAAGAACTTTAGGAAGATCTAAATAGTCTGCATGAGTGGTCAGAAAAGTGGCTAATGAAATTCAGTGCTTCAGAATGTAAGGTAATGAGAATGGGTACAAGTGCAAGAAGGCCCAAGTACTTGAATACTCGGTGGCTGGAGTACAACTTCAAGAGACAGAAAATGAGAGAGATCTAGGAGTAAACATACTGACAGATTTGTCTCCAGAAATACATATAAATGGCATAGTAAGGGCAGCATATGCATTCTTATCAAATGTAAGGGTAGCCTTCAGGCACATGGACAAGGAAATGTTCAGAAATATTTATGTAACCTTTGTGATTCCAAAACTCGAATATGCAACCCCCTTTTGGAATCCGCACTTGACAAAGCACATAGCTAAGCTTGAAAAAGTTCAAAGACATGCCACGAAACTGGTGCCAGAAATACGTAATCTCAGTTATGATGAGAGGATGAGGGAATTAGACTTACCATCACTCGAAGCTAGAAGATTGGGGGGGGGGATATGGTGACAGTCTTTAAATTCCTTCATGGTTATGATAGAGTGGATAGGGATCGATATTTTGATATGGCAGGCTCTAGAACTAGAGGTCATAGTTTGAAGCTTTGTAAGAAAACATCTTTGCATAATGTAAGGAAATACTTTTTCAGTTTAAGAGTAGTTGATAATTGGAATTCGCTAAGCGAGCAGGTAATTAATGCTATATCAATCCATAGTTTTAAGGACAGGTATGATAAGTATCACTTATAAAATGGAACCGATCAGGAGACAGGAAGATATGAGCTTTGGGTTCTTTCCCGTAAACACAATTAGGTAATCACAATTAGGTAATCTCACACACACACATGCACACACACACACATACACACACACACACACACACACACACACACACACACACACACACACACACACACACACACACACACACAGGAAGAATATATAGCAGAAACAGGTGGGTGCCACATCAAACACAAATTCGAATTTTCCTTCAGGTTTGACTTTTGTTTTTCTTTTTCTTTTTATACTTAAATTACCATGGTCAAGTTTTTAAGTTAAGATGTGTGTTACCAGAAAAGAGACAAACTGAGTCACTAAATAGCACTTATATGGAGATATAGAAATTCTGTGTGAAGCTCAATTAAAAGTTTTTCTCTTCTTTTTTTTTCCTCTTTCTCGTCTTCTTTCTATATTTTGTGAGAGGGAAAACATAAAAATGAGGCCATCTCTGTCCCAAACCTCTCCCACCCATGGGTCGGGAGAAGGGGTAGTCATCAGGGGACTTAAACAGAGGAATCAAGAACTTAGAGGAAATGGTTATAAGCCTTGATGATAAAATTCGGAATATGGATGGAGAAATGAAAGAGAATGAAACACTCAGAGAACAAATAAGATCTTTGGAGGAAGCAAATAAAGCACAAGGGCAGGAAAGAAAGGAACTAGAAAAAAAATAAAGAAGCTGGAAGGGGAAAAGAATCAACTAGAATCTAGAATTTCTAAACAAGAAGATAAAAACAAACAGCTGAATGACAACCTAAAGGAATTAGATGTTAGTTCACTGCTCTCTTCTGAGAGAGACGAGATTGCTGCTTGGAATGTCCAGATTAAGGAAAACATTGAACAGTTTAGAAAAGAGTTCCAGGAGCTGAATATGGAAAATGATGCCATGAAAACGTCCTTTGCTGATGCACTAAAGGGGAATGTGGCAGTAAAAGAGGCTGTAAAGGTGGTGGCACTGGAAAACATACAAACAGTTGACTATAAAGAGACAGTAATCAAAAAAATGAAAGACGTTGTGATGGAAAGGGCAAACCCACTCATCAGACAGGCACTTGATAAGGAGAAGACAGTGGTAATCTCAGGCATAAGTGAATCCCAGGAGCCAACATGGCAGGGGAGACTTGAAGAAAATAAAGCTAGCGTTGTAGACCTGATAAGAAAGCTTGGAGTAGTATGTGGTCCTGAGGATATTGTAAACATACACCAACTAGGTAAATATTCGAGGGAAGGAAAGCCGAGACCAACAAAAGTAACCTTTGAGAGAGGGGAAACATGTAGGGAAACATTGTTGAGAAAAAAAAGTCTAAAAGACCTTCAAGAATGCAAAGAAGTGTTCATTAGACGATACAGAACACAGGAAGAGATGGGAAAGATCAAAAACTTGTTGCAAGAGGCAAGAAGGTTAAATGATGAAAGCAATGAAGAAGAGAAGAAAAATTTTTGTTACAGAATACTTCCAGACAAAGGGGAGATAAAGAAGATAATGACAGAAGATCAGGGGATGGGGCCTCATTAAGATTGTTATACACAAATGCTGATGGATTAGCTGGTAAGGCAGTAGAATTAAAAGATAGGATTCACAACAGTAAGGCAGATATAGTAGCAATTACAGAGACTAAGTTGAGTGAGGACATAAACAGTGTCACAGTTTTTCCTAAGGGCTTCAGAATACTAAGGGTTGAAAGATCTGAGAGGACTGGTGGAGGGATAGCACTGCTCATAAGTGAGAGGATTCAAGTTGAAGAAATAAACTTGGCTATAGAAAGTGAGTTCAGGGAATTTCTTGTTGCTCGCATAAATACTGGGTCAGAGAGCATTATAATAACTGTTGTATACAACCCACCAAGGAACCAAAATAGGCTTGAAATTTATGAGGAAAGTCATATAGGTACTATTGAAGTCATAAACTCAGTTGTTAACATGGCACGGGAGAAAAAATGTAGGATTTTGATTATGGGAGACTTTAATCATAAAGAGATAGATTGGATAAATCTTGACCCACACAGTGGTGAGGACTCATTCGGGGCAAGATTCCTAGATTGCGTAAAAGGGAATTTCCTACACCAACATGTAATGGAACCAACAAGAGCCAGGGGTGGGGATGAGCCATCACTACTTGATCTAGTGTTCACAGATAATGTGTTGGATATTGAAAATATTGAGTATGAACCACCAGTTGGAAAGAGTGACCACTGTGTGTTGTTGATGGAGTATATCATTGAAGATATTCTTAATGAGAGTAGAGGCACTGAGGACATGAAGAGGAACTATCCGAAAGGAGATTACATCAAAATGAATGAGCTTTTTGCAGTTATTGACTGGAGAACCTTATTTTACAACAAATCTGTACAAGAAATGTATGACATCTTTTGTGAGAAATATGGGAAGATAGTAGATTGCTGCATACCTGTCACCAAAGTAGGTGTAATTCATGCCAGAGAGAAATGGTTCGATAATGGGTGTAAAAGAGCTAAGGAGTGGAGAGACAAATGCTGGAAAAGGTATAGGAGGAGAAAAAACATAAATGCCTGGCAAACCTACAAAAGAGCAAGAAATGACTACCTAAGTAAAAGGAGAGAGGCAGAGAGAGATTATGAGAGGGACATCACCAGGAAGGCTAAAGAAAATCCCAAGCTTTTCCACAGCTTTATCAGAGGAAAACTGAAGGTAAAAGAACAGGTTTTAAGGCTAAAGAGAGCGGATGGAAGCATCACTGAGACGGATGAAGAGATCTGCAAAGAATTGAACAAGGAGTTTCAGTCAATATTTACAGTAGAAAATACCCCACCCCCTCAGATTGCAGTGATAGAAGCTCAAGGGCCGGTATTAGAGAACATCAACCTTACAGCCACAGAGGTATGCAAAGCGCTGATGGATTTAGATGTTCATAAAGCTACAGGTCCTGATGACATATCCCCTCATGTGCTTAAAAAATGCGCAAACACAATATCAGTGGCACTAAGTATCATATTTAAGGAGTCACTGGAGTCGGGGGAGATTCCAAGATGCTGGAAACAAGCAAATGTGATACCTATCTTCAAAAAGGGAAGGAGGGATACGGCTCTGAACTATAGACCAGTTTCCTTGACCAGCATAGTTTGCAAAGTTATGGAGAAACTACTAAGGAAACATATCTCTCTTCACTTGGAATCCTTCAACTTTTTGTCAGTGAGGCAACATGGCTTCAGAGAAGGTAGATCAACAGTAACAAACTTATTAGAATTTTATGATGAGGTAAGCCAAATCTTACAGGAAAGAGAGGGCTGGGCAGATTGCATATTCCTAGACTTCCAGAAAGCGTTTGACACTGTTCCACATGGGAGACTTATTAGGAAGCTGCACTCAATGGCTAGAATAGGTTGAAATGTTTTGGAATGGATAAAAACTTACTTAGAAGGAAGGGAACAGAGGGTTAGAGTAAGACACTCAGTGTCTGAATGGAGAAGAGTTAGCAGTGGAGTTCCACAGGGTTCAGTTTTAGGGCCACTTTTGTTCCTTGTATATGTAAATGACCTACCAGAGTCTGTAAATTCATTCATGAATATGTTTGCAGATGATGCAAAGATTGTGAAGAAAGTAAAAAACGAGAACAATGGTAGAGAACTTCAAGAGAATCTAAATAATCTGCATGAGTGGTCAGAAAAGTGGCTAATGAAATTCAATACCTCAAAATGTAAGGTAATGAGAATGGGTACAAGTGCAAGAAGGCCCAAGCTTGACTACTCGGTGGCTGGAGTACAACTTCAAGAGACAGAAAATGAGAGAGATCTAGGAGTAAACATACTGGCAGATTTGTCTCCAGAAATACATATAAATGGCGTAGTAAGGGCAGCATATGCATTCTTATCAAATGTAAGGGTAGCCTTCAGGCACATGGACAAGGAAATGTTCAGAAATATTTATGTAACCTATGTGAGGCCAAAACTCGAATATGCAGCCCCCTTTTAGAATCCGCACTTGAAAAAGCACATAGCTAAGCTTGAAAAAGTTCAAAGACATGCCACGAAACTGGTGCCAGAAATACGCAATCTCGGTTATGATGAGAGGCTGAGGGAATTAGACTTGCCATCACTCGAAGCTAGAAGAGTAAGGGGGGATATGGTGACAGTCTTTAAATTCCTTCATGGTTATGATAGAGTGGATAGGGATCGATATTTCGATATGGCTGGCTCTAGAACTAGAGGTCATAGTTTGAAGCTTCGTAAGAAAACTTCTTTGCAGGATATAAGGAAATACTTTTTCAGTGTAAGAGTAGTTGATAATTGGAATTCGCTAAGCGAGGAGGTAGTTAATGCTATCTCAATCCATAGTTTTAAGGACAGGTACGATAAGTATCACTAAGTCTAAAATGGAACCGATCAGGAGACGGGAAGATACGAGCTTTGGGCTCTTTCCCGTAAACACAATTAGGTAATCACAATTAGGTAATCACAATCTCAGTTATGATGAGAGGCTGTGGAAATTAGACTTACCATCACTCGAAGCTAGAAGATTGAGGGGGGATATGGTGACAGTCTTTAAATTCTTTCATGGTTATGATAGAGTGGATAGGGATCGATATTTTGATATGGCTGGCTCTAGAACTAGAGGTCATAGTCTGAAGCTTCGTAAGAAAACATCTTTGCATGATGTAAGGAAATACTCTCTCAGTGTAAGAGTAGTTGATAATTGGAATTCGGTAAGCGAGGAGGTAGTTAATGCTATCTCAGTCCATAGTTTTAAGGACAGGTATGATAAGTATCACTAAGTATAAAATGGAACCGATCAGGAGACGGGAAGATACGAGCTTTGGGCTCTTTCCCGTAAACACAATTAGGTAATCACAATTAGGTAATCATAGATGGGAAAGTTCAAAAACATATTGCAAGAGGCAAGAAGGTAAATGAGGAAAGAAATGAAGAGAAGAAAAATTTTCATTTCAGAGTTTTTTCAGACAAAGGGGAGATAAAGAAAATAATGACAGAAGATCAGGGGATGGGGCCTCATTAAGATTGTTATACACAAATGCTGATGGATTAGCTGGTAAGGCAGTAGAATTAAAAGATAGAATTCACAACAGTAAGGCAGATATAGTAGCAATTACAGAGACTAAGTTGTGTGAGGACATAAACAGTGTCACATTTTTCCTAAGGGCTTCAGAATATTAAGGGTTGAAGGATCTGAGAGGACTGGTGGAGGGATAGCACTGCTCATAAGTGAAAGGATTTATGTTGAAGAAATAAACTTTGCTATAGAAAGTGAGTTCAAGGAATTTCTTGTTGTTCGCATAAATACTAGGTCAGAGAGCATTATACTATCTGTTATATATAACCCACCAAGGAACCAAAATAGGCTAGAAATTTATGAGGAAAGTCATATAGGTACTATTGAAGTCATAAACTCAGTTGTTAACATGGCATGGGAGAGAAAATGTAGGACTTTTATTATGGGAGATTTTAATCATAAAGAAATAGATTGGATAAATTTTGACCCACACAGTGGTGAGGACTCATTCGGTGCTAGATTCCTAGATTACGTAAAAGGGAATTTCCTACACCAACATGTAATGGAACCAACGAGGGCCAGGGGTGGGGATGAGCCATCACTACTTGATCTAGTATTCACAGATAATGTGTTGGATATTGAAAAAATTGAGTATGAACCACCAATATGAAAGAGTGACCACTGTGTGTTGTTGATGGAGTATATCATTGAAGATATTCTGCCTGAGAGTAAATGCACTGAGGACATGAGGAGGAACTATCCGAAAGAAGATTACATCAAAATGAATGAGCTTTTTGCAGTTATTGACTGGAGAACCTTATTTTGCAACAAATCTGTACAAGAAATGTATGACATCTTTTGTGAGAAATATGGGAAGATAGTAGATTGCTGCATACCTGTCACCAATGTAGGTGTAATTCATGTCAGAGAGAAATGGTTTGATAACGAGTGTAAAAGAGCTAAGGAGTGGAGAATCAAATGCTGGAAAAGGTATAGGAGGAGAAAAAACATAAATGCCTGGCAAACCTACAAAAGAGCAAGAAATTATTACCTAAGTAAAAGGAGAGAGGCAGAGAGAGATTATGAGAGGGACATCACCAGGAAGGCTAAAGAAAATCCCAAGCTTTACCACATCTTTATCAGAGGAAAACTGAAGGTAAAAGAACAGGTTTTAAGGCTAAAGAAAGCGGATGGAAACATCACTAAGACGGATGAAGAGATCTGCAAAGAATTGAACAAGGAGTTTCAGTCAGTATTCACAGTAGAAAATACCCCACCCCCTCAGATTGCAGAGATAGAAGCTCAAGAGCCGGTATTAGAGTACATCAACCTTACAGCCACAGAGGTATGCAAAGCGCTGATGGAGTTAGATGTTCATAAAGCTACAGGTACTGATGACATATCCCCTCATGTACTTAAAAAATGCGCAAACTCAATATCAGTGGCACTAAGTATCATATTTAAAAAGTCGCTGGAGTCAGGGGAGATTCCAAGATGCTGGAAACAAGCAAACGTGATACCTATCTTCAAAAAGGGAAGGGGGTATACGGCTCTGAACTATAGACCAGTTTCCTTGACCAGCATAGTTTGCAAAGTTATGGAGAAACTACTAAGGAAACATATCTCCCTTCACTTGGAATCCTTCATCTTTTTGTCAATGAGGCAACATGGCTTCAGAGAAGGTAGATCAACAGGAACAAACTTATTAGAATTTTATGATGAGGTAAGCCGAACCTTACAGGAAAGAGAGGGCTGGGCAGATTGCATATTCCTAGACTTCCAGAAAGCGTTTGACACTGTTCCACATGGGAGACTTATTAGGAAGCTGCAAGCAATGGCTAGAATAGGTGGAAATATCTTGGAATGGATAAAAACTTACTTAGAAGGAAGGGAACAGAGGGTTAGAGTAAGACACTCAGTGTCTGAATGGAGAAGAGTTAGTAGTGGAGTTCCACAGGGTTCAGTTTTAGGGCCACTTTTGTTCCTTGTATATGTAAATGACCTACCAGAGTCTGTAAATTCATTCATGAATATGTTTGCAGATGATGCAAAGATCGTGAAGAAAGTAGGAAACGAGGACAATTGTAGAGAACTTCAGGAAGATCTAAATAGTCTGCATGAGTGGTCAGAAAAGTGGCTAATGAAATTCAGTGCTTCAAAATGTAAGGTAATGAGAATGGGTACAAGTGCAAGAAGGCCCAAGCTTGACTACTCGGTGGCTGGAGTACAACTTCAAGAGACAGAAAATGAGAGAGATCTAGGAGTAAACATACTGACAGATTTGTCTCCAGAAATACATATAAATGGCATAGTAAGGGCAGCATATGCATTCTTATCAAATGTAAGGGTAGCCTTCAGGCACATGGACAAGGAAATGTTCAGAAATATTTATGTAACCTTTGTGATTCCAAAACTCGAATATGCAGCCCCCTTTTGGAATCCGCACTTGACAAAGCACATAGCTAAGCTTGAAAAAGTTCAAAGACATGCCACGAAACTGGTGCCAGAAATACGTAATCTCAGTTATGATGAGAGGATGAGGGAATTAGATTTACCATCACTCGAAGCTAGAAGATTGGGGGGGATATGGTGACAGTCTTTAAATTCCTTCATGGTTATGATAGAGTGGATAGGGATCGATATTTTGCTATGGCAGGCTCTAGAACTAGAGGTCATAGTTTGAAGCTTCGTAAGAAAACTTCTTTGCATAATGTAAGGAAATACTTTTTCAGTTTAAGAGTAGTTGATAATTGGAATTCGCTAAGCGAGGAGGTAATTAATGCTATATCAATCCATAGTTTTAAGGACAGGTATGATAAGTATAACTTATAAAATGGAACCGATCAATAGACGGGAAGATATGAGCTTTGGGTTCTTTCCCGTAAACACAATTAGGTAATCACAATTAGGTAATCTCACACACACACATGCACACACACACACACACACACACACACACACACACACACACACACACAATCTCAGTTATGATGAGAGGCTGAGGAAATTAGACTTACCATCACTCGAAGCTAGAAGATTGAGGGGGGATATGGTGACAGTCTTTATATTCTTTCATGGTTATGATAGAGTGGATAGGGATCGATATTTTGATATGGCTGGCTCTAGAACTAGAGGTCATAGTTTGAAGCTTCATAAGAAAACATCTTTGCATGATGTAAGGAAATACTCTCTCAGTGTAAGAGTAGTTGATAATTGGAATTCGGTAAGCGAGGAGGTAGTTAATGCTATCTCAATCCATAGTTTTAAGGACAGGTATGATAAGTATCACTAAGTATAAAATGGAACCGATGAGGAGACGGGAAGATACGCTCTTTGGGCTCTTTCCCGCAAACACAATTAGGTAAGCACAATTAGGTAAGTACATAATGCATAGCTGATGTACAGAAGTCAGTTATTGGTGTAAATTACATGTATACTTCACCATGCTGCCACCTGAAATGCACGTCACTTACACATGACAAACAATGTAGGAAACTTAGACTTGTTGAGTCTACTCTTGTTCGTGATTAT
>JAXCGZ010007547.1:45000-47500 GCA_037179515.1 Halocaridina rubra | reverse complement strand
TAAACTCTTTGTTCAATTCTTTGCAGATCTCTTCATCCATCTCAGTGTTTTTCCATCCGCTCTCTTTAGCTTTAAAACCTGTTCTTTGACCTTCAGTTTTCCTTTGATAAAGCTGTGGAAAAGTCTGGATTTTTTTTCCTTTTCCTGGTGTGTGTGTGTGTATGTGTGTCCCTGTCGTATTTTTCAGTTAATGCTTGATTATTTGGAAGGTTTTATGAATTAAGTGATGTTGTGGTGTTTTTCATGACCCAGCCACTGAGGGGGCAAGCCAGCCTCAACTTGGTGCCGGTCCCAAGCCAGGATAAATGGGGGAGGGTTGGCGGCAGGAAGGGCATCCGGCTATAAAAATTTTGCCAAAACCAAAATATGGCCAGTACAGATAACGAGAATAGTCACCATACCAGGGCGTTTCCCTTAGGCGACGCGTTGGCGCTTCGCCTGACCCCTCCGGAAAGACAGCAAGAGCTACCCAGTCATGGGCAGGCTGGGTTAAAGAGGCAAGCTCGAGGGAGAGTGTCAGATGAGGTGCTGTGGGTGGGCACTCTTAGTGTGGGGACGATGACCGGGAAGGGGCGAGAATTGGTGGACCTGATGGAGAGGAGGAGAATTGGAGTGCTGTGTGTGCAGGAGACCAGGTGGAAAGGAAATAAGGCGAAGGAACTGGGTGAGGTTTGCAAATTGTTCTATAGTGGAGCAAATGAGGAAGGGAGGAATGGTGTAGGAATAATACTATCCAGAGACCTGAAGGAAAGCTTACTTGGTGTGAAAAGAAAGAGTGACAGAATTATGAGTTTAAAGCTGGGACTGGGAGAAACGGTAGTCAATGTGGTATGTGCCTATGCCCCACAAACTGGTTGTACAGCGGAGGAGAAGGATTTATTTTTTGAGGAGATGGACCAGGAGCTTAGAACAATTCCTATAAGGGAGAGGGTAATTTTGGAAGGAGATCTAAATGGCCACTTGGGAATTGGGAGGGCTGGGATAGGTAGAGTTCATGGGGACTGGGGGGTTGGCGAGAGAAATGAGAGGAAGAGAGAGTGATTGATTTTGCAGTGGCATTTGATCTGGCATTGGTCAACACATTCTTTTAGAAAAAGGAAAACAGATTGATTACATAAAGTAGTGGTGGGAGGGAGGGTCAGATAGATTTATTGTTGTGTAGGAGAGACCATCTGAAGGAAATTAGTAACTGTAAATTAATTTTAGGGGAAAGTGTAACAGTGCAACATAGGATAGTAGTAATTGATTGCAGGCTTGGGAAATGTAGAAAAATTAAGAAGCTGAGGATGAACCCAAAGATAAACTGGTGGAGATTGAAAGATGCAGAGCTGAGAGCTATATTTAAGGGAAGAGTGTTGGAAGCAATAAGGTTTCATGAGGATGTACAAGAATGGTGGACAGAGAATAGTAAGGTGATTTTGAGGGTTGGCGAGGAGGTACTTGGAAAGTCATCAGGAAGGAAACCCCCAAATGATAAAAAGTCATGGTGGTGGGATGAGAAAGTGCAAGAATGGGTAAAGGACAAAACAAAAATTAAAATAAAGGCAGATTTATCAGGCTTGAAGCAGGATAAAGAAGAGCACAAGCAGGCAAAGAAGGAGGCAAGGAGAGTAGTTGCAAAAGCAAAGTCAGAGACATTGAACGAAGCCTTTGAAGAGCTGGAAACACCAGAAGGAGAGAAGAAAATATGGCGAATTGCCAAGGCCTGAGATACTGCATCCAAGGACTTGACCCAAGTAAGACAAATAAAGGATAACCATGGAGTAGTCCTAGCAGAAGAGGAAGAAATAAAAAACAGATGGGAAGCTTATTTTGAAGGACTACTAAATGAAGAGAACCCAAGAGCAGTATTTGAATATGGACTTCCAAATGAAGCAGTTACAACAACAGTGGCTAGAAGAGAGGTAGAGGAGGCAGCAAGGAAAAAGAAAAATGGAAAGGCAGCAGGACCTGATAAGATACCAGTGGAGGTATGGAAGAGTCTTAGAGAGGAAGGCATAGATATCTGGTGGGACTTAATGCAAAAGATCTATAGTCAGGAAAAGATGCTAGAGTAGTGGAGAGGAAGCCTAATGATCCCACTCTATATGGAAGGGAGACATTCAGGAGTGTGGAAACTATAGAGGTATAAAGTTGTTAAGTCATACTATGAAGATATGGGAGAAGATCATAGAGAGGAGACTCAGAGATGTAGCGACAATTTGGGATGAACAGTATGGCATCATGCCTGAATGAGGGACAGTGGAGGCCATATTTGCCTTGAGACAAATGATGGAAAAACATCGGGAGAAACAGAAAGGTCTGCATATGGTCTTTATTGACCTGGAAAAGGTATATGATCGAGTACCACGTCAAGAGGTGTGGTGGTGTATTAGAGAAAAGGGAGTCCCCGAGAAATATGTAAGAATCATCCAAGATATGTATGAGAGGGCAGAGGCAAATGTTAAAATCAGTGTGGGCTTCACGAAAAGTCTCTCAGTAAATGTTGGTCTGCATCAAG
>JAXCGZ010007547.1:40000-42500 GCA_037179515.1 Halocaridina rubra | reverse complement strand
TGATTCCTCCAGGACAAGCTAAAGGCTATCTGGATTGCTAATATGTTAAAAGAATTAAGAGGGTCTTTCGTCCTTTTCAAAGAGAATAGGGGTTATCATGACTATGTTTTGGCATCCCTAGAAATAGGGAATATCTAACATATTATTGAAATTCGAAACTACTTTACTATCGGGGAGGGATGGTCTATGAAGAATGCGTTGATCAGCACTAAAACAGTTACTTAGGAACCAATTTGGGTAACAAATATTTTTTCCTATATCAATGATTTTCTCAGCATCAAGATATTCTGGGCTTACAATACGAAAAGCTCGGAGAAACATTGAAAAAAAGATAGATTTCTTTGTTATGACCATGACCAGGATAATAATGCACATATGATAGCTTAATTGTGAGCTTTCTAAAAATATCAACCTTCAACGTAAAGGTTGTCTAGGCAACAAATTATCTAAGAATGGCAAACTATTATGTTTCTTTTTTCCAACGTAAATTTAATGGAGGACACAAAATTATTCAGCTTAGTCAAAAACTCATGAATATTACTTAGCAGTACGGGAAACACATAGTATATCCTCGATATAACGAAACCAGTGAAAATTAACATTTCTAGGTGAAATAGTCTGAAAATATTGTACTGTCTATCAACAAATTTCCTATAAAGATTAAAAAGAGGAGTGTTGGTATGGGAAATCCCTTATCATTATTATCATTATTATTATTGTAATTTTTATTATTATTATTTTATTTTCATTGCAATATTATTAGTGTTAGTATTTTTAACATCATTATTATTATTATTGTGATTATTGTTTATATCATTCTAATTATTTCTGCTACCCTTATTATTGTATTGCTGTTATTATTATTACTGTCATTGTTATTATTATTGCTATTATTATTATTATTATTACTCTTGTTGTTACTACTGTTATTATTACTGTTATCACTATTATTATTATTATTATTATTATTATTATTATTATTATTATTATTATTATTATTATTATTATTATTATTATTATTATTATTATTATTATTATTATTATTATTATTATTATTATTAGTAGTAGTAGTAGTAGTAGTAGTAGTAGTAGTAGTAGTAGTAGTAGTATTGTTATTATTATTTTATTTATCTATTTTTTAAATTTTTTTGTTCCTCTTATTATTGTTACTTTTATCATCATTTTTATTTGTCCTGTTCACCTCCCACTACTGACAGCAACTTTATTACCTGTGTTCACACGTTTTTTTTTTTAATCTCAGTATTGACCTCTTTCTTTGTCATCCCCATGGCCATATACACAAAACCTTCTGTATATATATCGCTAATTTCGTTTTTTTACATTAGACACCTCTAATGATGAGGTGGGGACAGGATTTTAGTAGGTCATATGAGGAGAATAAAAAGAAGTTTTAGAAAGAAGTGAAGAGAGTAAGGAAGGGTGGATTGAGGATGGAAGAGACAGTGAAAGATGTGAATGGACAGATGTTAAGAAGGAACGATGCAAGGTAAAAATGGGCAGAATATTTTGAGTGCTTGCTGAATGTCGAGGAAGATAGAGAGGCAGCTATAGTGGCAGTGGGAGGGGTTCAAGGGCCAGTAATGGGAGATGAAAATGAGAGAGAGATTACAAGAGAGGAGGTGAAAAGGACATTGTATGAAGCGAAAGCAGGTAAAGCACCTGGAATGGATGGTGTGAGAGCGGAGATGTTGAAAGAAGGGGGTGTGACTGCATTGGAATGGTTAGTGAGAGTGTTTAATATATGCTTTATGTTGTCAATGGCGCCAGTGAAATGGGTGATTGCTTGTATAGTGCCCTTATACAAAGGTAAGGGAGATGTGTATGAATGCAGTAATTTTAGGGGTATAAGTTTTTTGAGTGTGGTAGGAAAAGTGTATGGTAGGATACTGATTTATAGGATTAGGGATAACACAAAAAATGTGATCGCTTGAGTGCAGAGTGGTTTTACGAGAGGTAGAGGTTGTATAGATCAGATTGTTATAGTTAGGCAGTTATGTGAGAAATATCTAGCAAAGGGTAAGGATGTGTATTTTGCATTTTTGGATCTGGAGAAAGCATATGATAGAGTTGATAGGGAGACAGTGTGGAATGTTTTGAGGTTATATGGAATTGATGGTAAGTGGTTGCATGCAGTGAAGAGTTTGTATGAGGGTAGTAGAGCTTGTGTTAGGGTAGGGAATGAAGTGTGTGAGTGGTGTCCAGTGAGTGTGGGACTAAGACGTGGATGTGTGATGTCACTATGGCTGTTCAATTTGTATATTGATGGAGTCGTAAGAGAGGTGAATGAGCGAGTGCGTGGTCGAGGTTTGAGAATGGTAGATGGGGATGATAACGAGTTAGGGCTAAATTAATTGCTGTTCGCAGATGATACTGTGGTGGTGGAAGATTCAGAGGAGAAGCTGTGTCAGTTTTTGTCAGAATTTGGAATGGTGTGTAAGAGAATGAAATTGCGAGTGAATGTGGGAAAGAGTAAGGTTAT
>JAXCGZ010007547.1:15000-27500 GCA_037179515.1 Halocaridina rubra | reverse complement strand
TCATGGATATTAGTTACACATCTCTCACTATCCATTTACATCTGAAAAGTCACAACACTCCCCATATCTCTTTCTCTTTGCTTTGTTTTCTTCGGGGCCCAGGCCCGATGAGGGCATTTTTTTTTTTTTAGTCCGTCCTGGTGTCACATTCCTAAAAAGAAAAAAAAAGTTTCACTGGTTTCATAATTTGACTCAAAAAGATACGATTTGCAGCTGACTGGTCGGAATTAAACCCCATCGTCACGAGGAAACTACCTGTATACACATACACACATGACAACAGTGTCACAGTTTTTCCTAAGGGCTTCAGAATATTAAGGGTTGAAAGATCTGAGAGGACTGGTGGAGGGATAGCACTGCTCATAAGTGAAAGGATTCAAGTTGAAGAAATAAATTTGGCTATAGAAAGTGAGTTCAAGGACTTTCTTGTTGCTCGCATAAATACTGGGTCAGAGAGCATTATAATAACTGTTGTATATAACACACCAAGGAACCAGAATAGGCTTGAAGTTTATGAGGAAAGTCATATAGGTACTATTGAAGTCATAAACTCAGTTGTTAAGATGGCACGGGAGAAAAAATGTAGGATTTTGATTATGGGAGATTTTAATCATGAAGAGATAGATTAGATAAATCTTGACCCACACAGTGGTGAGGACTCATTCGGGGCAAGATTCCTAGATTGCGTACAAGGGAATTTCCTACACCAACATGTAATGGAACCAACGAGGTCCAGGGGTGGGGATGAGCCATCACTACTTGATGTAGTATTCACAGATAATGCGTTGGATATTGAAAAAAATTGAGTATGAACCACCAGTTGGAAAGAGTGACCACTGTGTGTTGTTGATGGAGTATATCGTTGAAGATATTCTGCCTGAGAGTAGAGGCACTGAGGACATGAGGAGGAACTATCTGAAAGGAGATTACATCAATATGAATGAGTTTTTTGCAGTTATTGACTGGAGAACCTTATTTTACAACAAATCTGTACAAGAAATGTATGACATCTTTTGTGAGAAATATGGGAAGATAGTAGATTGCAGCATACCTGTCACCAAAGTAGGTGTAATTCATGCCAGAGAGAAATGGTTCGATAATGGGTGTAAAAGAGTTAAGGAGTGGAGAGACAAATGCTGGAAAAGGTATAGGAGGAAAAATAAACATAAATGCCTGGCAAACCTACAAAAGAGCAAGAAATGACTACCTAAGTAAAAGGAGAGAGGCAGAGAGAGACTATGAGAGGGACATCACCAGGAAGGCTAAAGAAAATCCCAAGCTTTTCCACAGCTTTATCAGAGGAAAACTGAAGGTAAAAGAACAGGTTTTAAGGCTAAAGAGAGCGGATGGAAGCATCACTGAGACGGATGAAGAGATCTGCAAAGAATTGAACAAGGAGTTTCAGTCAGTATTTACAGTAGAAAATACCCCACCCCCTCAGATTGCAGAGATAGAAGCTCAAGGGCCGGTATTAGAGAACAACAACCTTACAGCCACAGAGGTATGCAAAGCACTGATGGATTTAGATGTTCATAAAGCTACAGGTCCTGATGACATATCCCCTCATGTGCTTAAAAAATGCGCAAACTCAATATCAGTGGCACTAAGTATCATATTTAAAATGTCACTGGAGTCAGGGGAGATTCCAAGATGGTGGAAACAAGCAAATGTGATACCTATCTTCATAAAGGGAAGGAGGGATACGGCTCTGAACTATAGACCAGTTTCCTTGACCAGCATAGTTTGCAAAGTTATGGAGAAACTACTAAGGAAACATATCTCTCTTCACTTGGAATCCTTCAACTTTTTGTCAGTGAGGCAACATGGCTTCAGAGAAGGTAGATCAACAGTAACAGACTTATTTGAATTTTATGATGAGGTAAGCCGATTCATACAGGAAAGAGAGGGCTTGGCAGATTGCATATTCCTAGACTTCCAGAAAGCGTTTGACACTGTTCCACATGGGAGATATATTAGGAAGCTGCAAGCAATGGCTAGAATAGGTGGAAATATCTTAAAATGGATAAAAACTTACTTAGAAGGAAGGGAACAGGTTGTTAGAGTAAGACACTCAGTGTCTGAATGGAGAAGAGTTAGTAATGGGGTTCCACAGGGTTCAGTTTTAGGGCCACTTTTGTTCCTTGTATATGTAAATGACCTACCAGAGTCTGTAAATTCATTCACCAAGTAGCTTGACTACTCGGTGGCTGGAGTACAACTTCAAGAGACAGAAAATGAGAGAGATCTAGGAGTAAACATACTGGCAGATTTGTCTCCAGAAATACATATAAATGGCATAGTAAGGGCAGCATATGCATTCTTATCAAATGTAAGGGTAGCCTTCAGGCACATGGACAAGGAAATGTTCAGAAATATTTATGTAACCTATGTGAGGCCAAAACTCGAATATGCAGCCCCCGTTTGGAATCCACACTTGAAAAAGCACATAGCTAAGCTTGAAAAAGTTCAAAGACATGCCACGAAACTGGGGCCAGGAATACGCAATCTCAGTTATGATGAGAGGCTGAGGGAATTAGACTTACCATCATTCGAAGCTAGAAGATTGAGTGGGGATATGATGACAGTTTTTAAATTCCTTCATGGTTATGATAGAGTGGATAGGGATCGATATTTTGATATGGCTGGCTCTAGAACTAGAGGTCATAGTTTGAAGCTTGGTAAGAAAACTTCTTTGCAGGATGTAAGGAAATACTTTTTCAGTGTAAGAGTAGTTGATAATTGGAATTGGCTAAGCGAGGAGGTAGTTAATGCTATCTCCATCCATAGTTTTAAGGACAGGTATGATAAGTATCACTAAGTATAAAATGGAACCGATCACGAGACGGGAAGATACGAGCTTTGGGCTCTTCCCCGTAAACACAATTAGGTAATTACAATTAGTTAACTACACACACACACACAATATCCTTCTCATTTAGATTAACTTGATAGTTAGTTTGTTATACGAAATAATTGAATATGCAAAAAGTACACCTGTCAACAGTACTGAGTTGAGTTGCCAAGTAGCACAGCTGTCTTATTTTTTCTTTTTACTTGGTTCTCTTTTATTTTATTTCATATTTTTATATAAGTTGAGGTTGATTTAAAGTCTGATCCTGTTATAACATTAATGAGTGAATATTATTTTTCTTCCCTTCTAAAATGACCCATTTTGGCAGTTAAGAAGAATATAGAGTAGAAACAGGTGGGTGTCTCCTCAGATACAAACTCGAATTTTCCTTCAAGTAGACTTTTGTTTTGCATTTTTTTACTTCTTAAATTACCAGTCAAATTTTAAGTTAGGATGTGCGTTACCAGAAAAGAGATGAATTGAGTCACTAAATAGTACTCATTTGAAGATATAAAAATCCTGTGTGAAGCTTAAATAGAAACTTTTTTCTCTTTTTTTTCTTCTCTCTATATTCTGTGAAAGGGAAAACATCAAAATTAGGTCATCTTTCCCTAACCCCTTTATCCAATGATCGGGGGAGGGGTGGTAGAGGATCTCTGGGGGATGTACGAGGATGATTTAAGTAAAAAGTCAAGGAATTAGATAGCATTCGGAATATGGATAGAGAAATAAAAGAGAATGAAACACTCAGAGAATAAATAAGATTTTTGGAGGAAGCAAATAAAGCATAAGGGCAAGAGAGAAAAGAACTAGAAAAACATATAAAGAAGCTGGAAGGGGAAAAGAGCGAACTAGAAACCAGAATTTTTAAACAAGAAGATATCAACAAACAGCTGAATGACAACCTGAATGAATTAAATATTAGTTTACTGCTCTCTTCTGAGAGAGACGAGATTGTAGCTTGGAATGTCCAGATTAAGGAAAACATCGAACAGTTTAGAAAAGAGTTTCAGGAGCTGATTACTGAACATGATACCATGAAAACTTCCTTTGTTGATGCACTAAAGGGGAATATGGCAGTAAAAGAGGCTGTGAAGGTGGTGGCACTGGAAAACATACAAACAGGTGACGATAAAGAAATAGTAATAGAAAAAATTAAAGACATTGTGATGGTAAGGGCAAATCCACTGATCATACAGGAACTTGATAAAGAAAAGAGAGTGGTAATTTCAGGCATAAGCAAAGCCCAGGAGCCAACATGACAGGGTAGACTTGAAGAAAATAAAGCTAGGATTTTAGACCTGATAAGAAAGCTTGGAGTATTATGTGGTCCTGAGGATATTGTAAGCATTCACCAACTAGGTAAATATTCTAGGGAGGGAAAGCAAAGACCAACAAAAGTAACCTCTGAGAAAGGGGACAGGTGTAGAGAAATGTTGATGAGGGAAAAAAGCTTAAAAGACCTTCAAGAATTAAAAGAGTGTTCATTAAATGATACAGAACACAAGAAGAGATGGAAGGGATCAAAAACTTGTTGCAAGAGGCTAGAAGGTTAAATGAGGAAAGATTTGAAGGAGAGACAACAAATTTTCATTTCAGAGATCTTGCAGACGAAGTGGAGATAAAGATGATAATGACAGAAGATCAGTGCATGGGGCCTCATTAAGATTGTTATACACAAATACTGATGGATTAGCTGGTAAGGCAGTAGAATTAAAAGATAGGATTCACAACAGTAAAGCAGATATAGTAACAGTTACAGAGACTAATTTGAGTGAAGACATAAACATTGTCACAGTTTTTCCTAAAGGCTTCAGAATACTAAGGGTTGAAAGATCTGAGAGGACTGGTGGAGGAATAGCACTGCTCAGAAGTATAAGGATTCAAGTTGAAGAAATAAACTTTGCAATAGAAAATGAGTTCAAGGAATTACTTGTAGCTCACATAAATACTGGGTCAGAGAGCTAGAAGTTTGTGAGGACAGTCATATGGAAACTATTGAAGTCATATGGGAGATTTTAATAATAAAGAGATAGATTGAATAAATCTTGACCTACACATTGGTGAGGACTCATTCGGGGCAAGTTTCACAACTTGCGTACTAGGAAATTTCCTACACCAACATGTACTGAAACCAATGAGGGTCAGAGGTGGGAATGAGCCATCGCTACTTAATCTAGTATTCGCAGATAACGTGTTAGATACTGAAAAATTTGAGTATGAACCACCAATTGAAAAGAGTGACCACTGTGTGTTGTTGGTGGAGTATATCATTGAAGATGTTCTACCTGACACTAGAGGCACTGAGGACACGAGGAGGAACTATCCGAAAAGAGATTACATCAAAATGAATGAGCTTTTTGCAGTTATTGATTGGATGATTTTATTTAACAACAAATCTGTACAAGCAATGTACGACATCTTTTGTGAGAAATATGGGAAAATAGTAGATTGCTGCATACCTGTCCCCAAAGTAGGTGTAATTCATGCCAAAGTGAAATGGTTTGATAATGAGTGTGAAAGAGCTAAGGAGTGGAGAGACAAATGCTAGGAAAGGTATAGGAGGAGAAAAAAAAACATATTTGCCTGGCAGACTTATAAAAGAGCAAATAATGATTACCTATGAAAAAGAAGAGAGACAGAGAGAGACTGTGAAAGAGACATCACAGGAAGGCTAAAGAAAATCCCACACTTTTCCACAGCTTTATCAAGGAAAACTGAAGGTAAAAGAACAGGATTTAAAGTTTAAGAGAGCGAATGGATGCAGCACTGAGACGGATGAAGAGATCTGCAAATAATTGACCAAGGAGTTTGAGTCAATAATTACTGTAGAAAATACACCATCCCCTCAGATTGCTGAGATAGAAGCTAACGGGTCTGTATTAGAGAACAACTTCCTTTCAGCCAAAGAGCTATGATGGAGTTAGATGTGCATAAAGCTACAGGTCCTGATGATATATCCCCTTATGTAGTTAAAAAATGCGCAAATTCAATATCAGCGGCACTATCATATTTAAAAATTCGCTGGAGTCAGGGGTGATTCCAAGATGCTGGAAACAAGCAAACGTGATACCTATCTTCAAAAAGGGAAGGAGGGATACGGCTCTAAACTTTAGGCCTGTTTCCTTGACCAGCATTGTTTGCATAGTTTTGGAGAAACTACTAAGGAAACATATCTTTCTTCACGTGGAATACTTCCAACTTTTTGTCAGTGAGACAACATGGCTTCAGAGAAGGTAGATCAACTGTAACAAATTTATTTGAATTTTATGATGAGGTAAGCCGAATCTTACAGGAAAGAGAGGGCAGGGCAGATTGCCTATTCTTAGACTTTCAGAAAGCATTTGATACTGTCGCACACGGGAGACTTATTAAGAAGCTGCAAGCAATGGCAAATAGAGGTGGAGATGTTTTGAAGTGGATAAAAACATACTTAGAAGGAAGGGAACAGAGGGTTAGAGTAAGACACTCAGTGTCTGAATGGAGAAGGGTTAGTAGTGGTGTTCCACAAGGCTCAGATTTAGGGCCACTATAGTTCCTTGTATATACAAATGACCTATCAGAGTGTGTAAATTTATTCGTGAATATGTTTGCAGATGATGCATAGATTGTGAAAAAAGTAAGAAACAAAAACAATGGTAGAGAATTTCAGGAAGATCTAAATAGTCTGCATGAGTGGCCAGAAAATTGGTTAATGAAATGCAATATTTCAAAATGTAAGGTAATGAGAATGGGCACGAGTGCAAGAAGGCCCAAGCTTGACTACTTGGTAGCATGAGTGGAACTTCAAGAGACGGAGAATGAGAGAGATCTAGGAGTAAACATACTGGCAGATTTGTCCCCTGAAATGCATATAAATGGCATAGTAAGAGTAGCATATGCTTTCTTAGCAAATGTAAGGGTACCCTTCAGTGACATGGACAAGGAAAAGTTGAGAAATATATATGTAACCTATGTGTGGCCAAAGTTTGAATATGCAGCCTCCTTTTGGAATCCACACTTGAAAAAGCAAGTACTTAAGCTGGAAAAAGTTCAAAGACATGCCACAAAACTGGTGCAAGAAATATGCAATCTCAATTGTGATGAGAGGCTGAAAGAATTAGATTTACCATCACTTGAAGCTAGAAGATTGAGGGGGATATGGTGACAGATTTTAAATGCCATCATGGTTATGACAGAGTGGATAGGAATCGATATTTTGATATGGCTGGTACTAGAACTAGAGGCCATAGTTTGAAGATTCGTAAGAAAACTTCTTTGCAGGATGTAAAGAAGTACTTTTTTAGTGCAAGAGTAGTTAATAATTGTAATTCGCTAAGCGAGGAGGTCATTAATACTAACTCAATCCATAGTTTTAAGGACATGCATGATAAGTATCACTAGGTACAAAATGGAACCGATCAGGAGACGGGATGTTACAAGCCTTGGGCTCTGTTCCTTAAGCATAATTAGGTAATTATAATTAGGTAATTACACACACACGCACACACACATACATACACTTTTGTCAGTGAGACAACATTTTTTCAGAGAAGGTAGATCAACAGCAACAATCTTATTAGAATTGCATGATGAGAGACAGGAAAAAGAGGGCTTGGCAGATTGCATATTCGTAGACTTCCAGAAAGCATTTGACACTCTTCCACACGGGAGACTTATTAAGAAGCTGCAAGCAAATGCAAAAATAGGTGGAAATGTCTTGGAATGGATAAAAACATACTTAGAAGGAAGGGAACAGAGGATTAGAGTAAGACACTTAGTGTCTGAATGGAGATGAGTTAGTAGTGGAGTTCCACAAGGTTCAGTTTTACCGACACTTTTGTTTCTTGTATATGTAAATGACCTACCGGATTCTGTAAATTCATTCATGAATATGATTGCAGATGATGCAAAGGTTATGAAAAGTAAGAAACGAGAACAAGGACAGAGGACTTCAGTATGACATATATAGTCTGCATGAGTGGTCACGAAAGTGGCTAATGGAATTCAGTACTTCTAAAGGTAAGGTAATGAGAATGGTACAAGTGCGAGAAGGCTCATGCTTGAATGCTCAATAGCAGGAGAAGAACTTCAAGAGACGGAGAAATAAGAAAGATTTGGTAAACATACTGGAAGATTTGTCTTTGTAAATGCAAATAAATTGCATAGTTATGTTCAGAAATATATATGTATCCTATACGAGGCCAGACCTTGAATATACAGCCCCCTTTTGGAATCCGTACACTTGAAAAAGCACACATCTAAGCTGAAAAAAAGTTCAAAGATATGCTACGAAACTGATGCCAGAAGTACGCAATTATAGTTATGAGATGAAGCTGAGGGAATTAGATTACTATAACTCGAAGCAAGAGATTTAGGGGGATATGGTGACGGTAATTCAATTCATTCATAGTTATGAGAGAGTGGATAGGGATCTGTATTTTGATATGACTGGCTCTAGAACTAGAGGTCGTAGTTTGAAGCTTCATAAGAGGACTTCTTTGCAGCATGCAAGGAAATACTTTTTTTAACGTAAGAGTAGTTGATGATTGAAAAGGGTGAAGCGAGAAAGAAATTAATACTAACTCAATCCATAGTTTTAAGGACTAGTATGCTTAGTATAACTAAGTACAAAAATGGAAGTGATCAGGAGACAGGGAGTTACGATCATGTGGCTCTTTCCCGTAAGCACAAATAGTTAATTACAATTACGTAATGACACACACAGAAGGCTTGTATGGAGAGAATAGGTGGAAATATCTTTGAATGGATAAAAACTTAGAAGGGACGGAAGAGAGGGTTAGAGTAAGACACTCAGTGCCTGAATGGAGAAGGGTTTGTAGTGGGGTTTCAAAGGGTTCAATTTTAGGGCAATTTTTATTCCTTGTATATGTAAATGACCTACCGGAGTCTGTAAATTAATTCATAAATATGCTTGCAGATGATGCAAAGATTATGAAAAAAGTAAGAAACGAGAACAAGGATAGAGAACTTCAGTATGACATATATAGTCTGCATGAGTTTCAGGAAAGTGGCTAATGGAATTCAGTACTTCTAAATGTAACATCGACCCCACATGAAAGTGGGAAAAGATGTAGACAAAGAAGAGGAGTAGTATATGTAAATGACCTACCAGAGACTGTGAATTCATTCTTGAATATGTTTGCAGATGATGCAAAGATTATGAAGGAAGTAATAGACAACACCAATGATAGAGAACTTCAAGACCTAAATAGTCTGTGTGAGTGGTCAGAAAGTGGCTGATGAAACTGAATACTTCTATATGTATGGTAATGAGAATGGGTACATGTGCGAGAAGGCCCAATCTTGAATACTTAATAGAAGGAGAAGAACTTCAAAAGACGGAGAATGAGAGAGATCTAGGAGTAACATACTGGCCGATTTGTGTCCGGAAATGCATACAGTTGTCATAATAAGGGTAGCATGTGCTTTCTGATTAATTAAGGGTAGTCTTCAGACACATGGAAAAGGAAATGTTCAGAAATAGTTATGAAACCTCTGTGAGGCCAAAGCTTGATTATGCAGCCCCCTTTAGAAATCCACACTTAAAAAAGCATATAAGTAAGCTGGAAAAAGTTCAAAGAAATGCCACGAAATTAGTGCCAGAAATACACAATTTCAGTTATGAGGAGAGGCTGAGGGAATAAGACTTGCCATCACTAGGAGCTAGAAGAAATAGGGGGAATATGATGACGGTTTTAAAATACCTTCTTAGTTATGAGAGTGAATAGGGATCGATATTTTGATATGGTTGGCTCTAGATCTAGAGGTCAGAGTTTTAATCTTCGTAAGAAAACTTCTTTGCAGGATGTAAGGAAGTACTTTTTTTAGTGCAAGAGTAGTTGATATTTGGAATTGGCTAAGCGAGGAGGTAATTATTGCTAAGTCAATCTATAGTTTTAAGGACAAGTATGATAAGTGTCACTAAGTACTTAAATGGAACCGAACAGGAGATGGGGAGTTACGAGCAAAGGACTCTTTCCTGTTAGCACAAATAGGTAATTACAATTAGGTAATTACACACATATTGCTTAGACATCCTTAGTACAGCCAGAAACATGATAGGTGTGAGGCTGGATATGGTTATGGCGATTTAAGATGGAAACACCATTACATGTCAGTATGGTGACGTTGGTTGCACATTTTGCATAAGGGAACCCTGTTTATTATTGGAGCTTGAGTGAGTATCATGACTTAGAGCAGTTGAGCCAGTTAAACCTATTTTTGTGAATTATTTTGGTTATAGCATTAATTGAATCATTTTGTTGTTTATCCTTTCCAAGGTTTTGTCCATATTTGGGTCAAAGTTATGGCAAACCATGTAGTAGATTGGCCCACGGCATTAACCGCCCATTGTAATACTATAGCTGAAGGTCTTTTACACTTAAATAGGACTGTCCCGGACTGCTCCATGCTAAGTCTTCTTTCAGGTACAGATCCATTTTTCTATGCCTACATCTACACAGAATATTCGTGCATATTCGTAACACATCTCTTTTTATGCTTTTACATGTGACAAGTCACAACGCCATCTCTATTTATCTTTTCTTATATTTTTTCGTGCCCAGGCCCTATAAGGGCAATTTTCTTCCCCATTCCTGGCGCCACAATCAAACAAAATTAGTTGTTAAGTTTTGTATAATGTAAATTGAACTAAGACCAAGAAGCTAGACTTAATTATTTGACTTTATTACAAGCTCTGGTAAGATAAATTAGCATGTCGATAAGATCGACTGGATCAGATGAAGAGGTATTGTTGCTTCTCTTAATGTATTCTTCCTCACAGGCTAATAAGTTGTAATTCTCTTGTGGCGTTTTATATATGATTGAAAAAAAAAATGATTAAGCCTAACTGTGTTTTCTCTTTCTTGAGGTTATGATATTTTGTCGGCCAGTTTACAGGCACTAAACAAATTACTTTCTTGCACTTTTTATTATCAAGTTAAGCAAGGTTAGCCTTCTCAGTCTGTATTAGGTTATTTAACCTAATTGCAGATTTTTCATCAGCCGAGCTTTTATTTCAGGTATTCTTGATTTATCTACCTCTGCACATACAAGGGCCATATTCCACCTGTTAATTATACTTTATATGGATCCCGTAATAAAGAGTAACCATAGTGTGTTTTATGGTTATTCATACCTATAAGGTAAGCCTCCTAACCTAATCCAGGCTAATCTAACAGTTGACTAGGATATATAAATTTACATAAGGCTTTGGAGGTTACTCATCTCATTTTATTGAAGTTTCTAATACAATACTGAACACAGTAATGATACATGAAATATGCCACTGCTGCTTAGATCAGTCTCTTTGATCTTAAATCAAAAAGGGAAGTTTTATATTTAAGCCAAACTTGCTATATTTCGTAAGTTTTAATAAAGGAAGATGAATAGTTCGGTTATCGAATTAAGAGACGAAGTATTTAAGGAACGTAGAAAGTTCACGCGAGAATGTTGTTATGAAAGTGATTGGGGGGGTCGAAAAAAGTGGAAAATAAAAGTTCATCTTGGACGAAAAATGTCAGGTTGTTGATAGAGGACGAGAGCTCTGTGTTTGTACTCAGGAAATGTACTTTATTATTATTATTATTATTATTATTATTATTATTATTATTATTATTATTATTATTATTATTATTATTATTATTATTATTATTATTATTATTATTATTATTATTATTATTATATTATTATTATTATTATTAGTTATTATTATTATTATTATTGATTATTATTATTATTATTATTAATATTGTTATTATTATTATTATTATTATTATTATAATTCAGAGGAAAAGCTGTGTCAATTAGTGTCAGAATTAGGAATGGTGTGAGAGAGATGGAAGTTGCGAGAGAATGTGGGAAAGAGTAAGGTTATGAGGTGTACAAGAAATGAGGATGGTGCTGGATTGAATGTTATTTTGAATGGAGAGACACTTGAGGAAGTTAATCAGTTTAAGTATTTAGGCTCGATTATAGCTGCAAATGGTGGAGTGGAAGCAGATGTGTGTAACAGAGTGCATGAAGGATGTAAAGTGTTGGGTGCGTTGAAAGGAGTGATGAAGAGTAGAGGGTTGGAAATGAATGTTAATAAAGTTTTGTATGAGAAAGTGGTTGTACCAACTGTGATGTATGGAGCAGAGTTATGGGGTATGAAAGTAAGTGAGAGACGGAAACTAAATGTGTTCGGGATGAAATGCCTGAGGAGTATGACTGGTGTGTCTCGGTTGGATAGGGTTAGGAATGAAGTGGTGAGAGCAAGAACGGGTGTGAGGAGAGAAATTGCAGGCAGAGTAGGTATGAATGTTCTGAGATAGTTTGGCCATGTGGAAAGGATGGATGATGAAAGGCTGCTGAAAAAAGTGATGAATGCGAGAGTTGATGGGAGAAATGCTAGAGGGAGGTCTAGGTTTGGATGGATGAATGGAGTAAGGAGAGCCCTGAATGACAGGAGGATGGATGTGAGGGGAGCAAGCGAGCGTGCTAGGAATAGGAATGAGTGGTAAGCGATTGTGATGCAGCTCTGATGGGAATCTGCTGTTACCACGGGGCTGCATCTTACAGAGGTAGCCCTGTGGTAGGGGCAGTAGGAGGAGTTGGTAGTTGTGAAGTGACTCAGGTTGTGGAAGAGCCGGGAGGATGGGCTGTG
>JAXCGZ010007547.1:0-2500 GCA_037179515.1 Halocaridina rubra | reverse complement strand
AATAAGTAGAAGAGGAAGCATCCCAGATGTTCAAGCAATATTTTAAGCAGGGACAGATAAGACCTTTATATATTTTAAGTAAATGTAAAAAGGAGAAGTAAGGACACAAACAAAACAGAACCCCCAATTTCTTGGATGAAGATTTAGAAATTTGTATTATGTGATTCCTCCAAGACAAATTAGAGGCTATATGGATTTGTAATATATGAATAGAGCTAAAAGGATATATTTCGTTAGTTTCGAAGTCACTAAGGCTATCACGAGAAGAAGATTAAGTGAAAGCCAGAAACTGTATCTTGGAGGTATTAAATTTAACTAAATTTTGGTTGCCCCACCCAGACACCCTCTGCAAATCAGAGCTGAAAGTAGAAGAAAAGTGATGCGAAACTAATTACGAGTAGCATATGAAGGTTGTGAAGAAAAGGTAGAGAAAAAATGAAAGGTAGAATCGTCGGCAAAGGCGTGAAGAAGAGAGGAAGATGGTGACTGAAGAGGATCAGTGATGTAGAGAAGGAAGAGAGTAGGTGAAAGAACAAAGTCCTGTGGAACACCACTGATAGCAGGAAATGGGCTAGATCTTGCACCATCAACAACCACAAATATAGAATGGTCAGAAAGAAAACTGGATATCAGAGAACAGAGAAAAGGGGTAAAGCGATAGGCAGGGAACTTGGCCAACAGAGCCTTGTGCCAGACTCTGTCAAAAGCCTTAGAGATATCAAGGGCGACGGCAAAGGATTCCCCATAGTTCCTCAGAGAAGACGACCATACTTGAGTAAGGTAGGACAGGTCACCAGTAGATCTTGCCTTGTGGAAGCTGTACTGGTGATCGGAGATAAGTGAGTTAGATTCAAAGCGTTTCAAAAAGTGAACATTCAGTAATGCTTCAAAAACTTTAGCAATAGAAGAGGTCAGGGCAAATGTTCAGTAGTTTGAAGGAATAGAGTGGTCACCCTTCTTAGGAACAGGTTGCAGTAGAGCATGCTTCCAAGATGAATCATTGATACTGATCGAGAGAATGAGGCAAAAAATGGCAAAGAACATGAGCCAGCTCATCTGCAAAGTCCTCAAGGAACATTGTAGGGATACCATCGGGACCAGATGCCTTGTTCATTTTTAGCGACCAAAGAACCCTCTAAACTTTGCATGAAGATTGGATAAAGGAGGACATAGGGTTAGAGAGGGGTAAAGATTGAGGGAGAGGTGCGTTGGAATCGTTTATGGAAGATTTGGCAGAGAAATAATAGCCAAAGAGCGTGGCTTTGTCAGTGCGAGAGCAAGCCATAGAGCCATCAGAACAGATGAGAGAGGGAAAACTTGAGTTACAGAAGTTGTTGGAGTGATTTTTGCTAAGAACCAGAAACATTTATCAGTGGGGGAGGAGTTAAGGTGATCAACTTTCCTCATAAAAGAAGCTTTAGACCTATGAGTCTGAGCAGTACAGTGATTCCTAGCTACAATAAAAGAAGAGCGATTTAAATCAGAGGGAGAGGTTTGGTGTGACTGGCGTCCCCTATCCCTGGCTTGAATTGCCATGGAGTAGGCACGGTCAAACTAAGGATTAGCAGGAGAAAGAGTTTTCATAGAGGTGATGAACGCCCCCATTCCCGAGGTTATGATCTTGGCATATTCTAGGGCTACCTGATCTGGGTTGTGAGATCGAAAACAGTAGTCATCCCATAGGAGGTCAAAAAGGAAGTTACGCAAATCTTCTCGTTCAGTATGCTCAAAGTGCCAAAGGTGCGCTTATTGGGAGGAATTGATGGAGGGGGAACAAAAATCAAAGAGATTGAGATCACAGAGTGGTCAGATATACCAGGAGGTGAAAGCACAGAATACGAGTAGTTTGAAGGGTTAATGTGAGAAATAGGTCAAGCGTGTTGGCTGTTTGTTCGTATCGATTGGGAGCACAAGTAGGATGTTTAATAATTTGCTCCAGATCATGAATAATAGAGAAAGCAAGTGCTTCACTTTCTCATCCATCACTGTGAGATGAAATAAGCCACTCATTGTGGTGCACTTTGAAGACTCCAATATAGAGAACATGTGGGTGAGAAGATTACAAGGTTGCATGGCAAGAGCAAAGATATTAAAAGAAAGACACAAGGTTAGTGGAGTTTGGAGAACAGCAGCAGAAGCAAAGGAATACAGTGATAGTGGAAAGAGAGCTTTTCAGACAGAGAACATCAAAGTCAGGAGATTCAAGGTACATGAGCCTTGCAATAGGTTCCATGTAAACTCCAACCCTGTAAAATCCGCCCCCAAAATTACACACATGAAAATTCCTCCCCACGATATAACACCACATGAATTTTCTCCCCACCAATTTTTTACTACACAAACCCAAACCTGACCAAATTTAACGAAACAAAACATAACCTAGCCTAACCTTACCTAACTTGATTTAACTTAGCTTAACTAAACCTAACCTAACCAAACCTAACCAAACCTAACCTAACAATGAAACAAACTTAAGCCAAACAATCATAAAATTGAAATG
>JAXCGZ010007280.1:0-5000 GCA_037179515.1 Halocaridina rubra | reverse complement strand
TATATATATATATATATATATATATATATATATATATATATATATATATATATATATATATATATATATATATATATATATATATATATATATATATATATATATATATATATATATATATATATATATATATATATATATATATATATATATAAAACCAAATAATCGCATTACATATGTGAAAACATGAATCATTTTTTTTATCCCGACCTTGACTTGAATCTAGGACTTATAATTACTAAGTCAAGGCACTGCCAACTACACACCACAGAAGGTTAAAAGGAATCCAACCTTATAGCTTATATCTGCTATACTTAAGAATGAACGCATTCTATCTGAATGCCACTATGTTCATATTACAGATTCCCCAACCTCACGCGTGGCTTCATTTTCGCATTTAATTTAATTCCCAATCTCAATCGGATCATACAATAAACAAATAAGGACATTATATATATAAAAGCAAGAATCATTTTATACCCCGACCGGGACTCGAACCTAGGACTTATAGTTACTAAGTCAAGGCACTACCAAATACACTTCACAGAACGTTAAAAGGAATCCAACCTTATAGCTTATATCTGCTATACTTAGGAATGAATGCATTCTATCTGAATGCCACTATGTTCATATTACAGATTCCCCAACCTCACTCGTGGCTTCATTTTAGCATTTAATTCAATTCCCAATCTCATTCGGATCATAAAATAACCAAATAAGCACATAACATATGTGAAAACAAGAATAATTTTTTACCCTGACATTGACTCGAACCTAGAACTTATAATTTCTAAGTCAAGGCGCTACCGACTACACATCACAGAAGGTTAAAAGGAATCCAACCTTATAGCGTATATATGCTATACTTAGGAATGAACGCATTCTATTTGAATGCCACTATGTTCATATTACAGATTCCCCAACCTCACTCGTAGCTTCATTTTCGCATTTAATTCAATTCCCAATGTCATTCGGATTATACTATAACCAAATAAGTACATTACATATGTGAAAACATGAATCATTTTTTACCCCGACCGGGACTCGAACCTAGAACTTATAATTACTAAGTCAAGGCGCTACCAATTACACACCACAGAATGTTAAAAGGAATCCAACCTTTTAGTTTATATTTGCTATACTTAGAAATGAAGGCATTCTATCTGAATGACACTATGTTCATATTACAGATTCCCCAACCTCACTTGTGGCTCCATTTTCGCATTTAATTCAATTCCCAATCTCATTCGGATCATACAATAACTAAATAAGCACATTACATATGTGAAAACATGAATAATTTTTTTTTTACCCTGACCGGGACTTGAAAATCTAGGACTTATAATTACTAAGCCAAGGTGCTACCAACTACACACCACAGAAGATTTTTTTTTTTTTTAAGAGTGTGACACCGGGACAGACAGAAACTGCCCTCATCAATAAAGGCCCAGCCACGAGAAAATACCAAGATGAAGGAAAAGAAAAAGGTTAAGGGCAATGCTGAGATGAGGTAATGTCACACATTGAAAAACGACAAAGATAAAAAACAGTCAAAGTGCAGAGGACCCAGAGATATGGAGGACTAGGCTCTGAGATGACGATAGATCTGCTTTTTGAAGGATGAAAGATCAAAAGAATTAGGAAAGACAGAAGTAGGGAGAGAGTTCCAGAGTCTGGAGGTTGTTGGAAGAAACAGTCACTGCACCGACCAATCCTCGTGCTACGAATCTCCACACAGTACCTCTGAGATGAGGCCGCTTGGCGAGTGCTACGCGGCCTCGGCAGTGGAGGAGGGATGCAACTCGCCAACTCATCAGAGCAGCGATGGAAGTAGTAGCGATAGAAAAGCGAAAGGGAAGATACCTTACGGCAAAGAGAGAGAGAATCCAGGTTAGAAGTGAGAGAAGGATCATTAATGAGTCTGACTGCCTTAGATTCAACCCTATCAAGAAGATAAGTAAAGGAAGAAGCACCCCAGATGTGTGAGCAGTATTCTAAGCATGGGCCGATAAGACCTTTGTAAATTTTAAGTAACTGCAATGAGGAAAAGCAATGACAAAAATTAAACAAATCCCCCAATTTTTTGGATGAAGATTTTGATTCCTCCAAGACAAGTTAGAGGCTATATGGATTCCTTATATGTTGATAGAGTTAAGAGCGTAAATTTCATTAGTTTCGAAGACAATAGGGTTATCAGGAGGAGAAGAAGATAGAGAGATAGCCAGAAAGTGTGTCTTGGAGGCATTGAATTTAACTAAATTTTGAGTGCCCCACTCAGATACTCTCTGCAAATCGGAGTTAAGAGTAGAAAAAAGAGTGATACGAGTAACAGATGAAGGTTGTGAAGAAAAGGCAGAGGAAAAATTAAGGGTAGAATCATCACCAAAGGCATGAAGAAGAGAGGAAGATGGGATTGAAGAAGATCATTGATGAAGAGAAGTAAGAGTGTAGGTGAAAGAACAGAGCCCTGTGGAACACCACTGGTAACGGAGAGAGGGCTAGATGTCGCGCAATCAACAACTACAGATATAGATCGGTCAGTAAGAAAACTGGAAATCAAAGAACAGAAAGAAGGGGTAAAGCCATAGGCAGGGAGTTTGGCCGACAAAGCCTTGTGCCAGACTCTGTCAAAAGCCTTAGAGATATCAAGGGCGACAACAAAGGATTCCCCATAGTTCCTCAGAGAAGATGACCATATATGTGTAAGATAGGACAGGAGATCACCAGAGGATCTTGCCTTGCGGAAGCCGTACTGGTGATCGGAGATAAGTGAGTTAGATTCAAGGCGTTTCAAGAAGTGAGCATTGAGCAAAGTTTCAAAAACATTAGCAATAGAGGAGGTTAGGGCAATAGGTCAGTAGTTAGAAGGTATAGAGCAGTCACCCTTCTTAGGAACAGGTTGAACTAGACCATGCTTCCAAGATGAAGGATAGATACTGGTTGACAGAATGAGGCGAAAAAGACGGCAAAGCACGGGAGCCAGTTCATATGCAAACTCCTTGAGGAACCTTGCAGGGATACCATCAGGACCAGATACCTTGTTCATCTTTAGCGAGCGTAGAACCTTATGAATTTTGCGTGTAGAAGGATAAGGGAGGGCATAGGGTTAGAGAGGGGAAAAGATTGAGGAATAGGTGTGCTGGACTTGTTGATAGAAGAGTTAGCAGAAAAATGAGAGCCAAAGAGAGTGGCTTTGTCAGGGAGAGCAAGCTATAGAACCATCAGAACGAATAAGAGGGGGAACACTTGAGTTGCAGAAGTTTTTGGAGAGGTTTTTAGCTAAGGACCAGAAGCATTTGTCAGTGGGAGAGGAGTTAAGGTCATCAACTTTTCTTCTAATAAAGGAAGCCTTAGACTTTCGAATCTGAGCAGTACAGCGATTCCTAGCTATATTAAAAGCAGAGCGAGTTAAATCAGAAGGATAGGCTAGGTAAGATCGGTGAGCCTGATTCCTAATCTGGATAGCCATGGAGCAGGCACGGTCAAGCCAAGGTTTACGGGGAGAGAAAGTTTTTGTAGAAGAGGGGATGTACACTTCCATTCCCGCGGTCATGGTCTCGTCAGCTTTTGTTAAAGCTACCTGATCAGGGTTGCGGGACCGAAAGCAGTAGTCATCCCATGGAAAGTCAAAGAGAAAGTTACGCAAATTTTCATGTTGGGTACGCTCGAAGTGCCAAAGGCGGCGCTGAGTAGGAGGGATTGGTGGTGGAGGAGCGAAAATGGAATAGACTGAGATCATAGAGTGGTCAGATATACCAAGAGGGGAAAGCACAGAATAAGAGTAGTTTGAAATGTTAGAAGTAAAAAATATATCAAGAGTGTTTGCAGCATGTTCGTGACAATCAGGAACGAGAGTAGGATGTTTGATAATTTGCTCTAGATCGTGAGTAATAGAGAAAGCAAGGGCCTCGCTTCCTGCAACATCAGTGTGAGAAGAATGAAGCCACTCACTGTGGTGTACATTGAAGTCTCCAATGTAGAGAACTTCAGCATGTGGGTGAGAATATAGCATGGACTCATGGTACATGGATAGATATTCAAAGAAAGACACAAACTCGGTGGAGTTTCGAGAACAGTAGCAGAAGCAAAGGAAGATAGTGGTAGTGGAGAGATAGACTTTTATCCAGAGAACATCAAAGTCAGGAGATTCAAGGCCTATGAGCCTCACAGTAGGAGTGTTAATGTTGCAGTATGCACAGACCCCACGTTTGGAACGATAACGAGTATACACATTATAGTGAGAGATTTGGAATGGGACAGTAGAAGCATGTATAGACAGCTGGATTTCAGATAGGAGGAGGAGGTTAGGGAGGAATGTGCCCAAGTACTGTTCCACAGACGAAAGATTAGAGTTCAGCCCACAAATGTTAGAATGGTGAAGAGTGAAAGAAGCAGATCTATTGGGAGGTGCAAGGTTAAGAGCAGAACCATTACTACCACCAGGCGTGTCTACCCTCAAGCCGATGGTGGAGGCAACACAATCCCCGGAGATTCTTTGCACCCCACTATGCCGGGTACTGGGAATCCAACCTTATAGCTTATATCTGCTATACTTAGGAATGAACGCATTCTATCTGAATGCCACTATGTTCATATTACAGATTCCCCAACCTCACTCGTGGCTTCATTTTAGCATTTAATTCAATTCCCAATCTCATTCGGGCATGAAATATCAAATAAGCACATTACATATGTGAAAACATGAATATTTTTTTTTTTTTTTACCCCGACCGGGACTCGAACCTAGGACTTATGATTACTAAGTCAAGGCGCTACCACTACACCACAGAAGGTTAAAAGGAACCCAACCTTATAGCTTATATCTGCTATACTTAGGAATGAACGCATTCTAACTGAATGCCACTATGTTCATATTACAGATTCCCCAACCTCACTCGTGGCTTCATTTTAGCATTTAATTCAATTCCCAATCTCATTCGGGCATGAAATATCAAATAAGCACATTACATATGTGAAAACATGAATATTTTTTTTACCCC
>JAXCGZ010007279.1:5000-10082 GCA_037179515.1 Halocaridina rubra | reverse complement strand
TGTGTGTGTGTGTGTGTGTGTGTGTGTGTGTGTGTGTGTGTGTGTGTGCGTGATTACCTAATTGTGTTTACGGGAAAGAGCCCAAAGCTCTTATATTCCCGTCTCCTGATCGGTTCCATTTTAGACTTAGTGATACTTATCATACCTGTCCTTAAAACTATGGATTGAGATAGCATTAACTACCTCCTCGCTTAGCGAATTCCAATTATCAACTATTCTTACGCTGCAAAAGTATTTCTTTACATCCTGCACAGATTTCTTACGAAGCTTCAAACTATGACCTCTAGTTCTAGAGCCTGCCATATCAAAATATCGATCCCTATTCACTCTATCATAACCAAGCAGGAATTTAAAGACTGTCACCATATCCCCCCTCAGCCCTCTAGCTTCGAGTGATGGTAAGTCTAATTCCCTCAGCCTCTCATCATAACTGAGATTGCGTATTTTTGGCACCATTTTCGCTTAGCTATGTGCTTTTTCAAGTGCGGATTCAAAAAGGAGGCTGCATATTCGAGCTTTGGTCTCACATAGGTTACATAAATATTTCTGAACATTTCCTTGTCCATGTGCCTGAAGGCTACCCTTACATTTGATAAGAATGCATATGCTGACCTTACTATGCCATTTATATGTATTTCTGGAGACAAATCTGCCAGTATGTTTACTCCTGGATCTCTCTCATTTTCTATCTCTTGAAAGTTGTACTCCAGCCACCGAGTAGTCAAGCTTGGGCCTTCTTTCACTTGTTCCCATTCTCATTACCTTACATTTTGAAGTATTGACTTTCATTAGCCACTTTTCTGACCACTCATGGAGACTATTTAGATCTTCCTGAAGTTCTCTACCATTGTTCTCGTTTCCTACTTTCTTCACAATATTTGCATCATCTGTAAACATATTCATGAATGAATTTAGAGACTCTGATAGGTCATTTACGTATACAAGGAACAAAAGTGGCCCTAAAACTGAACCCTGTGGAACTCCACTACTAACTCTTCTCCATTCAGACACTGAGTGTCTTACTCTAAACCTCTGTTCCCTTCCTTCTAAGTAAGTTTTTATCCATTCCAAGACATTTCCACCTTTTCTAGCCATTGCTTGCAGCTTCCTAATAAGTCTCCCATGTGGAACAGTGTCAAACGCTTTCTGGACGTCTAGGAATATGCAATCTGCCCAGCCCTCTCTTTCCTGTAAGATTCGGCTTACCTCAACATAAAATTCTAATAAGTTTGTTACTGTTGATCTACCTTCTCTGAAGCCATGTTGCCTCACTGACAAAAAGTTGAATGATTCCAAGTGAAGAGAGATATGTTTCCTTAGTAGTTTCTCCAAAATTTTGCAAACTATGCTGGTCAAGGAAACTGGTCTATAGTTCAGAGCCGTATCCCGCCTTCCCTTTTTGAAGATAGGTATCACTTTTGCTTGTTTCCAGCATCTTGGAAACTCCCCTGACTCCAGTGACTTTTTAAATATGATACTTAGTGCCACTGATATTGAGTTTGAGCATTTTTTAAGTACATGAGGGGATATGTCATCAGGACCTGTAGCTTTATGAACATCTAACTCCATCAGCGCTTTACATACCTCTGTGGCTGTAAGGTTGATGTTCTCTAATACCGGCCCTTGAGCTTCTATCTCTGCAATCTGAGGGGGTGAGGTATTTTCTACTGTAAATACTGACTGAAACTCCTTGTTTAATTTTTTGCAGATCTCTTCATCCGTCTCAGTGATGTTTCCATCAGCTCTTTTTAGCCTTAAAACCTGTTCTTTTACCTTCAGTCTTCCTCTGATAAAGCTGTGGAAAAGCTTGGGATTTTCTTTAGCCTTACTGGTGATGTCCCTTTCATAGTCTCTCTCTGCCTCTCTTCTTTTACTTAGGTAGTCATTTCTTGCTCTTTTGTAGGTTTGCAAGGCATTAATGTTTTTTCTCCTCCTATACCTTTTCCTATACCTCCATAGCTATTTTACACTCATTATCGAGCCATTTCTCTCTGGCATGAATTATAACTACTTTGGTGACAGGTATGCAGCAATCTACTATCTTCCCATATTTCTCACAAAAGATGTCATACTTTTCTTGTACAGATTTGTTGTAAAATAAGGTTCTCCAGTCAATAACGGCAAAAGGCTCATTGATTTTGATGTAATCTCCTTTCGGATAGTTCCTCCTCATGTCCTCAGTGCCTCTACTCTCAGGCAGAATATCTTCGATGATATACTCCGTCAATAACACACAGTGGTCACTCTTTCCAATTGGTGGTTCATACTTAATTTTTTTCAATATCCAACACATCATCTTTGAATACTAGATCAAATAGTGATGGCTCATCCCCACCCCTGGCCCTTGTTGGTTCCAGTACATGTTGGTGTAGGAAATTTCCTTGTACGCAATCTAGGAATCTTGCCCCGAATAAGTCCTCATCACTGTGTGGGTCAAGATTTATCCAATCTATCTCTTTATGATTAAAATCTCCCATAATCAAAATCCTACATTTTCTCTCCCGTGCCATGTAAACAACTGAGTTTATGACTTCAATAGTACCTATATGACTTTCCTCATAAACTTCTAGCCTATTCTGGTTCCTTGGTGGGTTATATACAACAGTTATTATAATGCTCTCTGACCCAGTATTTATGCGAGCAACAAGAAATTCCTTGAACTCACTTTCTATAGCCAAGTTTATTTCTTCAACTTGAATCCTTTCACTTATGAGCATTGCTATCCCTCCACCAGTCCTCTCAGATATTTCAACCCTTAATATTCTGAAGCCCTTACGAAAAACTGTGACACTGTTTATCTCCTCACTCAACTTACTCTCTGTAATTTTTACTATATCAACCTTACTGTTGTAAATCCTATCTTTTAGCTCTACTGCCTTGCCAGCTAATCCGTAAGCATTTGTGTATAACAATCTTAATGAGGCCCCATCTCCTGATCTTCTGTTATTATCTTCTTTATCTCCTCTTTGTCTGGAAGAACTCTGAAATTAAAATGTTTCTTTTCTTCATTTCTTTCCTCAATTAACTTTCTTGCCTCTTCCAACAATTTTTTATCTTTCCCATCTCTTCCTCTGTTCTGTATCGTCTAATGAACACTTCTTTGAATTCTTGAAGGTCTTTTAGACTTTTTTTTTCTCAACAATATTTCCCTACATGTTTCCACTCTCTCAAAGGTTACTTTTGTTGGTCTCGGCTTTCCTTCCCTTGAATATTTGCCTAGTTGGTGAATGTTTACAATATCCTCAGGACCACATACTACTCCAAGCTTTCTTATCAGGTCTACAACCCTAGCTTTATATTCTTCAAGTCTTCCCTGCCATGTTGGCTCCTGGGATTCGCTTATGCCTGAGATTACCACTGTCTTCTCTTTATCAAGTGCCTGTTTAATCAGTGGATTTGCCCTTTCCAGCACATCGTCTTTCATTTTTTCGACTACTGTCTATTTATATTCAACTGTTTGTATGTTTTCCAGTGCCACCACCTTTACAACCTCTTTTACTGTCACATTCCCCTTTAGTGCATCAGCAAACGAAGTTTTCATTGCATCATGTTCCATATTCAGCTCATGGAACTCGTTTCTACATTGTTCAATGTTTTCCTTAATCTGGACATTCCAAGCCGCAATCTCGCCTCCCTCAGAAGAGAGCAGTGAACTAACATCTAATTCATTTAGGTTGTCATCCAGCTGTTTGTTTTTATCTTCTTGTTTAGAAATTCTGGTTTCTAGTTCAATCTTTTCCCCTTCCAGCATCTTTATTCGTTTTTCTAGTTCCTTTCTCTCCCCCCCCCTTGTGCTTTATTTGCTTCCTCCAAAAATCTTATTTCCTCTCTGAGTGTTTCATTCTCTTTCATTTCTCTCTCCATATTCCGAATTTTATCATCAAGGCTTATAACCATTGCCTCTGAATCCTTGATTTTCAGTTTTAGTCTCCTAATAGTTACCCCTCTTCCCGACCCATGGGTGGGAGAGGTTTGGGACAGAGACGGTCTTATTTTTATGTTTTCCCTTCCACAGAATATAGAAAGAAGAAGAGAAAGAGAAAAAAACAAGGGAGAAAAACTTTTATTTAAGCTTCACACAGAATTTTTATATGTTCATATAAGTGCTATTTAGTGACTCAATTTATCTCTTTTCTGGTAACACACATCCAAACTTAAAAATTTGACTTTGGTAATATGAAGGAAAAGAAAATATTCAAACAAGGCAAAAGTCAATTAAAGGAAAATTCGAATTTGTATTTGAGGAGACACCCACCTGCTTCTGCAATTTATTCCTCTTAACTGATAAACTCACTTCTAACCAAGGTATGTCATCACAAGATCAGACTATACATTTAACTCAATATATATGCAATATATACAATACATATATGTGTGTGTGTGTGTGTGTTTGTGTGTGTGTGTGTGTGTGTGTGTGCGTGTGTGTGTGATTCTCTTTCACGATAAGCACGTGAATATTGTAAATGTGGATGACTATGTCTACGGAGGGAAACTGAAAGAAATTTTGAGAGCCTTAATACTTTCGAGTGCATTTAACTGTTACTCATCTTCAGATGTACTTCTGATGATGAGTATTACATAAATACACACAAATTTACTATGGATCTTCAAATTTCTTTCATTTTCTTTACGTACCCCATATATATATATATATATTATATATATATATATATATATATATATATATATATATATATATATATATATATATATATATATATATATATATATATATATATATATTATTTTTTTTTTTTTTTTTCGTTGTTTTATTTAATGGGCTTTTCCTTCCATTTTAGACTGTATGTTACCAGTTCAGTATATATGTATGAATGTATGTATGTATGTATGTATGGATGTATATATACTGGATATAAACATAAGTCAAGACTGTGAGTTTAGCTTACCATTCATTGATAAAATATATATGAATATAATCAAATCTTCAAAACAAATCACTTTGACAATATCAAGTTACAACCACCGTAGAGTAATGGTTAAATTCTAGACTCTGAAGGTAACGGACCCACATTCGAGCCCACGGTGGAGCGAAATGAAGGATATTAACCCTTAATACTCCAG
>JAXCGZ010007279.1:0-2500 GCA_037179515.1 Halocaridina rubra | reverse complement strand
TATATATATATATATGGGTACGTAAAGAAAAATGAAAGGAAATTTGAAGAATCCATAGTAAAATTTTGTGTGTATTTATGTAAATACTCATCATCAGAAGTACATCTGAAGATGGAGTAAAACAGTTAAAATGCACTCGAAAAGTATTAAGGCTCTCAAAAAATTTCTTTCAGTTTTCCCTCCGTAGGACATAGTCAATCCCACATTTTACAATATTTCACGTGCTTATCGTGAAAGAGGAAATCACACCACACACTCACACCACACACACACACCACACACACCACACAAAACACACACACACACCACACACAATATATGTATTGTATATATTGCATATATATTGAGTTAAAATGTATAGTCTGATCTTGTGATGGACATACCTTGGTTAGAAGTGAGTTTTATCAGTTTAAGAGGAATAAAATTGCAGAAGCAGGTGGGTGTCTCCTCAAATACAAATTCGAATTTTTCCCTTTAATTGGACTTTTTGCCTTGTTTGAATATTTTTCTTTTTCCTTCATATTACCAAAGTCAAATTTTTTAAAGTTTGGATGTGTGTTTACCAGAAAAAGAGATAAAATTGAGTCACTAAAATAGCACTTATATGAAACATATAAAAAATTCTGTGTGAAGCTTAAATAAAAAGTTTTTTCTCCCTTGTTTTTTTTTCTCTTTCTCTTTCTTCTTTTCTATATTCTGTGGAAGGGGAAAAAACATAAAAAAATAAGGGGACCGTCTCTGTCCCAAAACCTCTCCCCACCCATGGGTCGGGGAAGAGGGGTAAACTATTAGGAGGACTAAAAACTGAAAAATCAAGGATTCAGAGGCAATGGTTATAAGCCTTGATGATAAAAATTCGGAATATGGAGAGAGAAATGAAAAGAGAATGAAAAAACACTCAGAGAGGAAAATAAGATTTTTTGGAGGAAGCAAAATAAAAGCCACAAGGGGGGGGGAGAGAAAGGAAACTAGAAAAAAACGAATAAAGATGCTGGAAGGGGAAAAAGATTGAACTAGAAAACCAGGAATTTTCTAAAACAAGAAGATAAAAAAACAAAACAGCTGGATGACAAACCTAAAATGAATTAGATGTTAGTTCACTGCTCTCTTCTGAGGGAGGCGAGATTGCGGCTTGGAATGTCCAGATTAAGGAAAAAACATTGAAACAAATGTAGAAAAACGAGTTTCCATGAGCTGAATATGGAAACATGATGCAATGAAAAAACTTTCGTTTTGCTGATGCCACTAAAAGGGGAATGTGGACAGTAAAAAGAGGTTGTAAAAGGTGGTGGCACTGGAAAAAACATACAAAAACAGTTGAATATAAAATAGGACAGTAGTCGAAAAAAAATGAAAGGACGATGTGCTGGAAAAGGGCAAAATCCCACTGATTAAAACAGGGCACTTGATAAAAGAGGAAGGACAGTGGTAATCTCAGGGCATAAGCGAATCCCAGGAGCCAACATGGCAGGGAAGGACTTGAAGAAATATAAAAGCTAGGGTTGTAGGACCTGATAAAGAAAGCTTGGGAGTAGTATGTGGGTCCTGAGGATATTGTAAAACATTCACCAAACTAGGCAAAATATTCAAGGGAAGGAAAAGCCGAGGACCAAACAAAAAGTAAACCTTTGAGAGAGTGGGAAAAACATGTAGGGGAAAATATTGTTGAGAAAAAAAAAAAGTCTAAAAAGGACCTTCAAGAATTCAAAGAAGTGTTTCATTAGGACGATTACAGAAACAGAGGAAGAGATGGGAAAAGATAAAAAAAATTGTTGGGAAGAGGCAAGGAAAGTTAATTGAGGAAAGAAATGAAGAAAAGAAAAACATTTTAATTTCAGAGTTTCTTCCAGGGACAAAGAGGAGATAAAGAAGATAATAAACAGAAGATCAGGAGATGGGGGCCTCATTAAGATTGTTATACACAAAATGCTTACGGATTAGCTGGCAAGGGCAGTAGAGCTAAAAAGATAGGATTTACAAACAGTAAGGGTTGATATAGTAAAAAAATTACAGAGGAGTAAGTTGAGTGAGGAGATAAAAACAGTGTCCACAGTTTTTTCGTAAGGGCTTCAGAATATTAAGGGTTGAAAATATCTGAGAGGGGACTGGTGGAGGGATAGCAATGCTCATAAGTGAAAGGATTCAAGTTGAAGAAAATAAAACTTGGGCTATAGAAAGTGAGTTCAAGGAATTTTCTTGTTGCTCGCATAAAATTACTGGGTCCAGAGAGCATTATAATAAACTGTTGTATATTAAAACCCACCAAGGAAACCAGGAATAGGCTAGAAGTTTATGAGGAAAAGTCATATAGGTTACTATTGAAGTCATAAAAACTCAGTTGTTTTACATGGCACGGGAGAGAAAAATGTAGGATTTTGATTATGGGAGATTTTAATCATAAAAGAGATAGATTGGATAAAATCTTGACCCACACAGTGATGAGGGACTTATTTCGGGGCAAGATTCCTAGATTGCGTACAAGGAAAATTTCCTACACCAA
>JAXCGZ010007278.1:0-10108 GCA_037179515.1 Halocaridina rubra | reverse complement strand
GGAGACTTGAAGAAAATAAAGCTAGGGTTGTAGACCTGATAAGAAAGCTTGGAATAGTATGTGGTCCTGAGGATATTGTAAACATACAAAAACTAGGTAAATATTCGAGGGAAGGAAAGCCGAGACCAACAAAAGTAACCTTTGAGAGAGGGGAAACATGTAGGGAAATATTGTTAAGAAAAAAAAGTCTAAAAGACCTTCAAGAATTCAAAGAAGTGTTCATTAGACGATACAGAACACAGGAAGAGATGGGAAAGATCAAAAACTTGTTGCAAGAGGCAAGAAGGTTAAATGATGAAAGAAATGAAGAAGAGAAGAAAAATTTTCATTACAGAGTTCTTCCAGACAAAGGGGAGATAAAGAAGATAATGACGGAAGATCAGGGGATGGGGCCTCATTAAGATTGTTATACACAAATGCTGATGGATTAGCTGGTAAGGCAGTAAAATTAAAAGATAGGATTCACAACAGTAAGGCAGATATAGTAGCAATTACAGAGACTAAGTTCAGTGAGGACATAAACAGTGTCACAGTTTTTCCTAAGGGCTTCAGAATACTAAGGGTTGAAAGATCTGAGAGGACTGGTGGAGGGATAGCACTGCTCATAAGTGAAAGGATTCAAGTCGAAGAAATAAACTTGGCTATAGAAAGTGAGTTCAAGGAATTTCTTGTTGCTCGCATAAATACTGGGTCAGAGAGCATTATAATAACTGTTGTATACAACCCACCAAGGAACCAAAATAGGCTTGAAGTTTATGAGGAAAGTCATATAGGTACTATTGAAGTCATAAACTCAGTTGTTAACATGGCACGGGAAAAAAAATGTAGGATTTTGATTATGGGAGACTTTAATCATAAAGAGATAGATTGGATAAATCTTGACCCACACAGTAGCGAGGACTCATTCGGGGCAAGATTCCTAGATTGCATACAAGGGAATTTCCTACACCAGCATGTAATGGAACCAACAAGGGCCAGGGGTGGGGATGAGCCATCACTACTTGATCTAGTGTTCACATATAATGTGTTGCATATTGAAAAAATTGAGTATGAACCACCAATTGGAAAGAGTGACCACTGTGTGTTGTTGATGGAGTATATCATTGAAGATATTCTTCCTGAGAGTAGAGGCACTGAGGACATGAGGAGGAACTATCCGAAAGGAGATTACATCAAAATGAATGAGCTTTTTGCAGTTATTAACTGGAGAACCTTATTTTACAACAAATCTGTACAAGAAATGTATGACATCTTTTGTGAGAAATATGGGAAGATAGTAGATTGCTGCATACCTGTCACCAAAGTAGGTGTAATTCATGCCAGAGAGAAATGGTTCGATAATGGGCGTAAAAGAGCTAAGGAGTGGAGAGACAAATGCTGGAAAAGGCATAGGAGGAGAAAAAACATAAATGCCTGGCAAACCTACAAAAGAGCAAGAAATGACTACCTAAGTAAAAGGAGAGAGGCAGAGAGAGACTATGAGAGGGACATCACCAGGAAGGCTAAAGAAAATCCCAAGCTTTTCCACAGCTTTATCAGAGGAAAACTGAAGGTAAAAGAACAGGTTTTAAGGCTAAAGAGAGCGGATGGAAGCATCACTGAGACGGATGAAGAGATCTGCAAAGAATTGAACAAGGAGTTTTACCATACACTATCCCTCACCTTGTTTGTGCCAGATGAATTCCTGTGAAGATGCCACATAAATAAGGTTTGAAATAATCTTGACTGCTGAGGCGAGATGCTGCCTCTGGGATGTTTGGCCGCCAAATGAGGACGCTTCAATGTAACTCCTAGTGACATCATCTGTAGGATATATTTCCAGAGCAGTAACTGGCACTTATATCATATAAAGGCTACTTTAGTGGTTGTCCCTGGCAGGTAATTATAGCAGTGATGCAAGGGAGAGACAGTATTTTAGGTACAACAAGTGGAAGCTAATAAAATAAAAAAAGAATAATAATGGAAAGTTAGGTTCTGGTAAACAATCTCTAGAACGTTCTTTGCATTGTAGGAGACGGAATTTAAGTACTCAGATAATAAAGAAGCTACTGAAATATATCTAGACAGGCTAATGACATAAGAGCAAGGTCAAATTTATAACAAAATTATATGCAAGAAAAATTTTTATAATAATTTATTAGCAAGAGCTATTTTATCATAAGAAAATTGTAAAGAAAACGTATCTAATAGGCTCACTGATAAGATAGAACAGTTGGAGCAGCCTTTATATTGGGACTATGCTTCTACACGCACAAGAATAGTAAATAAGGTATATTTAATATTAGCTATACGCTAAGATATAAATTGCAAATAATCATAATCTGCAAAAGTCAAGAAGTGGGAATTATTTTTAGTTAGAAAAATGACAGTTAAGTTACTAAATTAACTAATAAGGCATCTAACAGCCTTTGGTGACTTTGGGCAAAACACTCTGTCACAGAGGCCTCCAACACTGAAGATAAATAGATGCCCCCTTCTCTCTGACTGAGCTACAAAGAGTAAGCAAAAGCTCTAAGAACACAACCCCAGGTGCTGATAGAATCACATACGCAATGATTCAAAATATGGGTCCCAAAGGGGAGCTTGCTCTGCTCTCTCTGATCAATGCAACATACACGCGAAGAATCAGACCAGTCTCATGGAACAGAGCAGACATTCAGCCCATCCCAAAACCACAGGTATCTGACAGCCCTCGCCCCATCTCCTTCCTAAGCTGCCTGAGCAAGACGGCAGAAAAGATGGTACTTAACAGAGTCCGCTGGAAATGCCCACCCTTCCCAGAAAACATGTTTGCCTACCAGCCTGGTGTAGGCACCTCAGAATGCATAGCCCCCATGCTATCATATATCAACATCTGCCGTGGATACATCATTTTCCTAGACCTAGAGAAGGCCTTTGAACTAGCCAATGTGCCAGCGATACTCTCAGCTCTCATCGCAAAGCAGATGAAAGGAAATCTTCTCTCGTGGATCAAGCAGAGTCTACAATACCGTAGTGCATGAGTCAAAGTAGAAGAGCACTACCCCACCTACAAAATCCGCAAAAATGGGACCCCCGTGGTGGAATCCTTAGCCCCTTCCTCTTTAATTGTTTCATGGAAAAACTACCACATGGAGCCAAACTCTTCAATTATGCCGATGCCTTTGCCCTTGTCACAATAGGCGACAGAAGCCCCAACAAGACACAGCGCTGCCTCACCAAGATTCACCAAGCCTCCATCTCCCTCAGAGTAAAAATCAATGCCTGTGGACTGGGTTACCAAGCACCGATACCTGGGTGTAATAATCGATGGCAAACTAATCTTTGGACCTGAAATTCAACACTTGCGTGACAAATGCAGCCACTGACAACCGGTCCTTCATCGGATGTCGGGCCTCTGCAACAGTGAATCCTTTAATGTCCTCAAAACCTATGTACAAGCCATAAGCAGCCTCATAGACTATGCTTCTCCCACACTCTGGCTACTAAACGATCAACAATTTGACAAGATAGAAGTCATTAAAAACAACTCCATGCATACCATGCTAGGAGCCCCAATGTGGACCAAGAGAGAAAACATCCAGATGGAATTGGGATTCATCCCACTCAAACTCAGAGCACAGCAAAGACTGACCCTCTTTGTGGCCAAAACCACCACTGCCCAACATAAATGCCTCGCTGGCACAAATCTCCAGCTAGCCCTCAATCGTCACCCCGACCACCATCCTAGAACCTGGGCAGCCAAGGTCTGTGCTGGCCTGCAAGCACTGCCAGTCAGGGAGGACATCCTACACAGGACTCTCCGCTTCCTGAATGCCGTTGCTCACCCCCATGGAATGACCAACCACTCGACATAAACCTCGAGCTTCCTGACAACCCCAAAAGCTTGGTAGACTTGCTCATCCTTAAAAACATATACAAGGACAAAATTCAGAGCTGGAGCAGGCCGAACTCTCAAGTCTTCTACGCTGACTGCTCAGTAAATCAAGAAATTGGAGCTTCAACCGCCGCCTTCACCACCGGAAACCAAGTCCAATCCTGGAGACTGTCAAACTCCTGCTCATCGCTCCAGACTGAGCTTGTTGCTGTAGCCAATGCCCTCGACTTCTTCACCCAACAAGGAGCTGACCATGCCCTAATTCTCTCTGACTCTAAAGGTGCCTTACATGCCATCAAGAAGCCACTCCTCAAAGACAATTTACATATAATCACCACCATTATCAGCCACTATGACAGGACAACCAGCCTTGGAAAAGCCATCACTCTTGCCTGGATTCCCAGCCATGTCGGCATCAAGGGAAATGAGGAAGCCGATCAAGCTGCCAAACAAGCCACTCTCAAAGCAGAAATCCAAATATCTCTGCTTCCTGGGATTCAACAGATAAAAACCAAAACCACCAAGTCACTCCTTTACGTCATAATAATTAAAGACAACCTGTGCACTGACATTGGCACCCCCTCCACCTGGTGGTACAAAGCCACCACTAATCTTCAGCGAATCACCCTGCCTAAGAATCTTCGACGAAGCATGGTGGTCAATGTGTACCATCTGGGACTCGGTTGCAAGTGCACCTGCCAAATAGTGGATATCATCAGGGAATGCACCTTCTGCCAAGTAGCCTCACCACATCCACTGCTCCACTACATCATTGAATGCGATTCCTTTTCAGAAATTCGACGGAAAACTGGTGCCCCCGCAACATCCAGCAAAGATCCAAATGCCCTTCATGTTGCTAGCTCCATAATCAGACTAGCAACAAACAACTACATGAACAGTCTACTAAATATCATCAGTCAATACCCTCCACCAAGATAACTATGTTATAACTCTCTTTCACCACCAATACAGGAATTCATTAAATTGTTTGATGTAAACTAATGATCCCCAACTGATCACTTATGTTTTCCACTATCTTTACAATTTAGCACAACCTCACCTACGGGCCAAAATAGGAAAGTCCGATCGCCCTCAAGAGTGAATACCACCAACAATAATCAGATTTCACCCCACCTCCGCACCAAAATAGGAAAGCCCTTTCGCCCTCAAGAGTGAATACCACCTCCAATCAACAAAATATTACCCCACCTGTGGACCAAAAGGGAAGGTTCGCTCACCCTCAAGGGAGAACATCAAGGAAAAACAAAAGCAAGCTTAATGGTAATAAAAAAGTACAAAATTATGCTGAAGATCGCAGTAGATGTGATAGTAAAGGACACAAATATTTTGAGCTGAACAAATGTCAAGCCAAAGACAAAGAGTGTAGTAAATGTAAGAAAATAGGTCATTTTGCTAAAATTTGTTTTTCAAGAAGTCAAGCATCAATTCGAAATATTGAGGTCATAGTTTGAAGCTTCGGAAGAAAACTTGTTTGCAGGATGTAAGGAAATACTTTTTCAGTGTAAGAGTAGTTGATAATTGGAATTCGCTAAGCGAGGAGGTAGTTAATGCTATCTCAATCCATAGTTTTAAGGACAGGTATGATAAGTATCACTAAGTCTAAAAATGGAACCGATCAGGAGACGGGAAGATACGAGCTTTGGGCTCTTTCCCGTAAACACAATTAGGTAATCACAATTAGGTAATCACAAGAAAGCGAAAATGATTGTGAAGAATATGTGTTCAAGGTCTATAGCCATAGGCAAAGTGATGACCATATGTTTGTAGATGTCATATTAAATGGTCAAGTCGAACCCATGTTATTGGATACAGGTGCTCAAGCATCAATCATTCCTAAAAACATTGCCTCTAAAATTCCAGGTTTAACTATATAGCCTAGCACCAATATTTTAAAGGACTACAATAATCAGAATATAGGTATAAAAGGGTCTGCAACTGTAAAGGTAGAGTATAAGAATAAAGTGTATGAAAATCTATCTTTGTCGAAAGTAACAGGTAACAGACCAGCTCTAATGGGTCTATCTTGCTTGAAGATAATACCAGTGGATTTGCCAAGACTTCTAAAGGTAAATGAGATATCACAGAAATTATGCACAATGGAAGGGTTATTTGCTATATATTATATATATATTATGTTCATGATAATTGTAAAAGCTTCTTTGTGTCTCAAATCAGATGCCACTCAAAGTTTTGTACTCACAGACAGATCCCATATGCACTAAAACCATTGGTTGAGCAATAAATTCATAGGCTAGTAGTCAATAAAACTTGGGAGAAGGTAGCATATTGTGAATGGGCCATACCATTAGTACCGGTAGTCAGAGATGATAAGATTATAAGATTACAGTAAACCCATAATTACAAATAGCCCAACAACCATTACCTAAGCCAGCTGATATGTTCACCAAATTAAGAAGTTGCGAAGTCTTTTCAAAAATAGACCTCAAACAAGCCTTTCAACAGCTGGAGTTAGATGAGAGGACTCAGGATATATGTACATTTAATATGCACTTAGGATTGTATAGACCTAAACGTCTACGTTAGGGGATCGGTAGCAGCCCTGCTTTATGGCAGCAGACATTGGACAAAATATTTAATGGAATGGATAATGTTTTTGTATGTGTAGATGATATACTCATTGCAGGTAGCCCTATAGCAGATCACCAGCAGAGCCTTGAAGCAGTTTTCAAATGCATTGGAGAAAATGGCTTTGTGACAGAGTGTTTCGCTCAAAGTCACCAGAGTCTGTTAGATGCCTTATTAAATAAATTAGTAACATAACTGTTATTTTCTAACAAAAAAAAATAATTCCCACTTCTTGACTTTTGAAGATTATGATTATTTGCAATTTGTATTTTAGCTTATAGCTAATTTTAAATATACCTTATTTACTCTTCTTGTACGTGTAGAAGTATAGCCCCGATATAAAGGCTGCTCCTATTTTCTGTCTGCTACGAGCCAAGAAAATTATGAGATATTTTACCAGTAACCTAACTTTTCATTATTATTCTCATTTTATTTTATTTGCTTCCACTTGTTGCACCTAAAAATACTGCCTCTCCCTTGCATCTCTGCTATAATTGCCTGCCAGGGACCACCACTAAAATAGTCCTTAAAATGATATCAGAGCCAATTTCTACTCTAGAAATGTATCCTACAGATGAACTCACCAGGAGGGACAATGAGACGCTCTTTTTTGGCGCCGAGACTGCCCAGAGGCAACATCTCGCCTGGGTAGTCTAAGTTTATTTCAAATCTTAATTACGTGGCATCTTCACAGGAATTCATCTAGCACAACAAGGTGAGGGATAGTGTATGGTAAAGCTCGTGGGTAAAGCAAATTGGTTTATTTTCGAGAATTAGTTACATTCGTTACTGGATAAATCTTATGGATTTTTATTCTCAGATTTCATTCCCATACACACGAAATTTTGTAGATTACCAAACTGGAATCTCACATGCCAAAGTTAATTCCTTAACCTGTAAATTACAGCTAATATATATTGCTGAGAAGTTTCTTTTCACTGAATGTGATAAACGAAAATCTCATCCTCTGAAGACTGGTTATGAGCCCGTAAAAATCTATCTCTTTTCCTAATAAATTCTAATTTCATTTCACCCCTGTCTATCATCGTATATAAAGTGTTTTACGTAAAACAAACTCGTCAATAAAGCTATTTGCTATACAAATTGCAAATATTTAAAAGGTATTTTTTCCCAGTTGGCTTTGCAAATATTTCTTGTTAACCACAATTTAATGAATGCATACCGTATTTATCTTGCTAATTCTTCATATGTTGGGGATAAAGTGTTTTGAGTTATAAGTTGCAAATACCTCAAAAGGTGGTTTTGCACCCTTTTTTCATTGCAAAGTTCTTGATAACTAAAAGTGAATGAATACTGTATTTATCTCGTAGATTCTTCCTTTATCCTAAATAGAGTGTTTTACCATATTAATTGTTAATCAGTAATAAGCATTGCAACTTTTGTGGTTGCCCACAATTTAAGGAATACATACAGTACTGTATTTGTCTTGCTTAGTTTTCATTTATTGTGAATATATTGTTTTCCTTTAAAACCAGTAAAGAATTAATGGTTTTGTATGCTATTATGGTAGCATAAATATTTCTGGTTAGCTGTGAATAACCAATATATATTCATCCAGTAGAATGACATTGGAAACTCATTATATGTGTGCTCATGCTTTCAGTTTCCCATTATAAACAGTGTGTCATTTATGTTTCTGAAATTGCAGTGTCCTGTATTCTACTCTGCCTGTGTGACAGAGGTAATCATCGAGTTGAGGCCAATGTCTTGGCATACGTCCGTGGTGCCGGGAAACGAAATCGTGCTCACCACCTCCGGGATTCGAGGCAGCATTTCATAAAATTTAATTAGAAAATTCAATTCTTTTAATGTCATTGCATTTCCAAAATTAAAAGAAAGTTGAATTCTGAGTTTCATTTAACTGACTAATGGTAATAGAGATGGGGTGTTCAAGTACAAATATCTGTCCTGTCTGTTTGTGAGCTCTTAACCGAGCTCGGTACTTTGAGTCCCCTTAGTAAAACAGAATCTTAACAACACTCTAGCATCCTAAACCCCAACAAGATTGGCGCCCGAACAGGGAACCGAACAGACAGACTGATTTTATACATTTATTTTTATTTTGCTTTTAAAGATTGCACATGAAACCCGATTACCATTGGCTCGATTATTGAAATGAATGAATCTTAGGCTGCACACGAAAATTTTTGCGCTAGAGACGTTGCGGATAAGAAATTTTTCTTTATTTTCAATATTGATTATGGTAACTAATATTTTCTTGTTTCCCATGTGGTAAACAATATTTCAGGAAATCTACATGAGATTATGTGGTAACAGACTTGAGAAATTTTGCATGACGAGAAGATGTGTTATTTAAAATTTCATTTATTTGCGTGATAAGATTGAGTTTTAAAGCATTCGTGTTTTATATATCCGTTAAAGTGTGATACTTGTTAGGAATTGTTTATATTTCCTTGGGATTTAGGAATTGGGAGAAAGCATATTAAGTATTTATGCTTATAATTGTGTTTTATATTCAAGCATTGACTGCTCATAGATTGGAAGAAAAACTTTGGTGTCATTTACCGAGCCTAGGCAAAGCCTTTCATGTGTCTGAGTTGTCACTTGAAAATAAATTTTCTCATTACTAGTAGAAATGTGTAATCTGGCTGCCTAGTAAGCTGTTAGCTTATCGTTGGTGTATTTTGCATAGGATCTGTGCCCTTTTGGTAACACTCCAGAATTTTACTTACGACATTTTATTTGTGGGTACTGCCATATACGCGCTCATACGCAGGCACGACCGCTATACTGTACTTGTTCGTATTACTTACGACATTTTATTTGTGGGTACTGCCATATATGTGCTCATACGCAGGCACGACCGCTATACTGTACTTGTTTGTACTCTCAGGCACTGGGTGCTAGTCGGTAAAATTCGTTGTTGCTCATTCCTTTCATTTGCACCATAACCGCAGGTACTACCACGTATTGCTGTTAAGCAGGCACGACTGCCATTCTGTATTACCAGTGTTTCATGCACTGTTTTGCAACATTTTGTTGCTGTTGCACTTGATTGTGTTGCTCATTCCTTTCATTTGCACGATTACCGCAGGTACTGCCACATATTGCTGTTAAGCAGGCACAACTGCCATTCTGTATTGCCAGTGTTTCATGCACTGTTTTGCAACATTTTGCTGCTGTTGCTCTTGATTGTATTTTGAGTCACTTTTATGGTGAGGTTTTAAGATCACTTTTACATTTAAGTTTGAACTGTGGTGTTTAATTTTGTCTTTCTCTCCTTGGTGTTGTGTGGTTCTTTCATTTTTTTTTCTACTACTGTATTGTAGAGATTTGTTTTTTGTGTGGTTGTTTTGGCACTTCATTATTGACTGCTTAGGAAACCAGGCAGTCACAGGAAACAAACATGGAAACCATCAAAACATTCAATGAGGAGCGTTACCTAGACATACTGATTGCTAGGGGTGAGAGATACGGTTTTTCCCCAAGACAGAAGCTCTTCGAATGGGCTCATGAGAAGATGGTTGAGCGCTGAGATAAGCTGGAGAAGAGAGCAAGTGATGAGGCACAAGCACAACGTAAGGAGGCACAAGCACAACATGAACATGAGCTTGCGCTTGCTCGGCTTCGAGCGGGAATCCCAGAGAGTAGTCATTTATCCAG
>JAXCGZ010007277.1:0-10158 GCA_037179515.1 Halocaridina rubra | reverse complement strand
ATCCCCATGTCTGTTGCTGTCCAAACTGACATGGCAACACCTGCTCTCGCAAAGTAATTACCATACTGTGTATTCTTCTTGTTAGTAGAATAATGGGATCTTGAAAAGTTGAGGAGCCCCCAGAGCCCCATGTAAAGTTAAATAACCCAATAAATTGTTCATTTGGTTAGGTTTGGCTTGGTTAGATTGAATTAGGTTAGTTTAGTTTAGTTGATCGTCTTGTAAATATGAATAACCTTGGAGCACCCTGAGATTACTCTTCCTTACAAGATCGAAATAATATGATTTATGCATTAACTTTATTGTTAAGCATATTAGATAGCCATGTTTTTTATTATAATTGCATACTCTATTCAGAAAAAAATGCAATATATTATTGATTTGTGTATATTTGTAGTGTGTTTACATTGAAAAAAATATATCACCCTTTCTAAGGGGACTTTGGTAGCACAGTGGTCAGAGCACATGACTTGGGAAGTAACAAATCTGTATTTGAGCCTTCCATGGGAAGGGCATTCAGCCTTAAATCCCCGATTCTAATTTGAATCTTCCATGGGGCACTAGGAAGGGCATTCAGCCTTAAATCCCCTGTACCAACTTGAGTATGTTCACCCCCATTCCAATGGCAAACAACATCATAAGTGAATCGGATATTCTGTATTTCAATTCTGTATTAAGAGATAAGTAAATTATGTTTAGGTGAAGAAAAAACAAATTTAGGTTAGGAAGAGGATAATAAGTTTCAGTTTTGATCATTCTCTTGAAGCAGCTGTACATGTTTCTTGGGAATATCAAATTTTTATTTTGGAAAATTACTTATGAATGCACATGCCACAGTAGCTCAGTGTTTATACCGCAGTAGCTTAGAAGTGAAAAAATCCATATTTGAGCCCACCACGAGGTGTTAGGAAGGGCATCCAGTCTTAATTCCCCAGCTCCAACATATCTGTGTCTACCCAATTTGAATGGAGAATAATAGTGACAAAACAGTAAACACAAAGCAAGCTTTCTAATGCATTAATGTTTGTGACATTTTAGAATTACTGCATGTTGTAATATGCATTCATCAACTAAACTGTTACTTCTTATGCTTGCAGGTATGGAAGTGATTACCTGAAGAAAACATTTTTGGCTCCCAGCATAGCAGGTGATGTAGTATCATGCATAGGTGTCAGTGAACCAGGTGCTGGTTCCGATGTTGCTAGTATTCAGACTAATGCACGGCACCAAGGAGATGACCTCATAATCAATGGACAGAAGATGTGGATTACTAATGCTTTTCAAGGAGATTGGGTATGTTTATTGGCCAACACATCGCAGGGTCCAGCTCATCGTAATAAGTCATTGATTTGTGTGCCTCTAAAGTCTGCTGGTGCGTAGCTTGAGATTGTAATTATTCATTCTATGTATGAATGTGTCACTATAAAGCCCCTTATGATAGGGGTAGACACAGGTTGGAGCTAGGGAATTTAAACTCGATGTATATTGCTTATTCTAAGTAATATTACAATTTTTATCAGTGAGTCTTAATTAATAATAGAATTGCACATATTGATAGTCATACCAGCTCCAGCGTGTCAGTGGCCACTCCATTTTAATTGGGGACTAACTGTGACACTTTAAACAGTAAAGAAGGTGAATGGTCGGGGTGGAAGAGAACCTGTCATTTTGAAATATGAAGAATGGAAACATATCGAGCATTATTAATTATTTGGTCATAAAGGAATTGATGCATTTTGCTGCTTCATTTCTAAAAATCTGCTTCTTACAGGTGTTCATCTTACTAAGAGGATTGACAAAATGGGAATGAGAAGTTCTGATACAGCTCAGATATTCTTTGAGGATGTACGAGTACCAGCCAAAAACATTATTGGAGAAGAGGGCATGGGCTTCACTTATCAGATGTTGCAAGTGAGTATGTTGTTGTTATTCCGTAAGCTTCTTGGCCTTACAGCCCTAAGTCCCTTAGGGAAGCCACTGCCAATTCTGAGCTTTTACTGAGAACTCTTAGGGAGTGTAAGTTAAATTGTTAGTGTATGTCATTGTAAACAGTAGTCTTCTTTAATGAGTTTTTTGTTTGATACCCTGTATTTAATATATAATGTTCTTGTAGTGTATGATGATTTTTAAATCCATTTTGAAATTATATGGCTCATTCTTATTATGTTCAATACGGAATTCCTATTGTAGATATTTTTTGGCAATTCCAAGAAGAGAGATTATCCGGAGCCGCTGCAACAGTTAGAGCTCTAGAGAAGTGTATTGAGCTTACCATCGATTACACAAGAGAAAGGAAAGCCTTTGGACAACCACTATTGAATAATCAGTACATTCACTTCAAGTTGGCTGAACTCCAGACTGAAGTTGAAGCCTTTAGAGCACTTTTGTATAGAACTGCTGGTAAGAATAGCTATTGATTTGTTAACCCCCCCTTACAAACACACACATACGCATATTCACAGAAATGCACAGCCATAAAACAGACATAATGACCATTTTGTTTGCCTTTTTTGTGTCACTATTAGTCCCCATTCACATGGGAATGGATGCTGACAAATTGAGGCCTGTTGATTATGGCTGATTGCCCCTCCCTACACAAGGGTGTGCTCAAACGCAGGTCTGTAATTTTCCAAGTTGAGAGCCCTAACCACTGCGACACTTGATTTGCTTTTTGTTAAAGCTTGAAGTTTTGAAATGGTTATCCCACCACTAAATATATCACTAACTGAGGTGTGCTGATACAAGTCCACTTATCCCCATGCCATTCGAGTAAAAGATAGAATACACATTCATACATACGTACATAATTGTTGCCATCTCCTGCCAAAGGGTGGCCGAGTCAAAGCACACTCTAAAGGAATATAACTACTATGGCTTCATTGAAGGTTAAGCTTCCAAGTACATAACCATCCTTGCTTCTGTCAGTGTATTATATAGTGATTAAAAGCACAATATATGGAGAACTAAAGTATTTATTACAGGTGTGCTGGTTTAATTGAATATTATATACTCTAATGTTACTAACTATTAATGTATAGAATCCAGAAGGGGACTGCAGTTGCTCAGTGGTTAGAGCACTTGTCTCAGGAAGTGAAAGACCCACAATCGAGCAACTGCATAGCATTTGGAGCGACATCCTCCCTTAAATCCCCAACTCCAACCTATCTGTGTCCATCACCTTATTGGGGAATAATGGAGACATAAAACGGCATATAAAACATAGAATAAAATATATTCTTTACAGTATTTTATATTCAGGCTGAAGTATAATGGTATTGATTTTTAGTGTTTTGTATTCTCACATATCTTATGATTTTAAGTCTATGAGTGTTGAAATTTCCTATTTATCCTATTGGCAGAATAACTCAGTATTTTAGCATTGGTATATATTTCTATCATGACTAACCAAATGAATTATCCTAAAGCCCTGTTTTCTTTTGTTTTTATTAATTTTACTCGTGCTGAACATTCCTGAAAAGCACCACAAAACTATTTAAATAGGTCTTAATTTTTAACTTTAGATAAAATTAAATTATTTGTGATGATTTCAGACTTATATGTCGCCGGGGAAAACGTTACTAAATTGGCATCTATGTGTAAGCTGAAAGGAGGTCGTTTGGCACGTCAGGTCACTGATTCCTGTCTTCAGTTCTGGGGAGGAATGGGTTATACAAATGAGGTTAGTTTTTTATGTGTAGCATCATATCCTACAAAAACTCTACGATAATTTTAATGATATTAATACTAATGACAGTACTATGCCAACTACTACTCCAGTTGTAATACTGTACCATATTTTCCTTTAATGCACTGATTTTCTTAGCATATAACATGCACCAGAATAGACGTCATAGGTGTAGGTTGTAGACGTTATGTGCGTGTATGGTAACTCTTGCTCAGCATGCTTGCACATTATATGTCAGAGTCTTATACTTTTGATGTCTATTCTGTTGTATGTATTATGCTACGAAGATCACTGGATCAAAGGTATATATGATATTATTATCTATTACTTATCAGCATTATCAATATTATCATTATTATTAGTAGTATTAGAAGCAGTACTAGTAGTAGTAAAAAGGGCTGAGAGATGATCACACGCAAAATTGGGGACTGTGGAGGAGCTTAGGCAGGAATTCTAGCCATATATAATCTGCCTTACTTTGTTTACTTTTTTAATTTGCATTAACTCAAACAAACAAACATTTATTTATATTTTTTTACTATAGCTATTCTTTTACAAAACTAAGAGTACACTTATAAGTAGACATGTAACTGAACAAATTAGTGAGAGGGTAATACATACACTTACAGTGAACAGAAATATAGCTAACAAGTGAACAGATGATAATAATAATAATAATAATAATAATAATAGTAATGATAACAATAGTAGTAATACTAATATTAATGATGATAATAATGATAATAATTATACTAAGGTAGAACATTAGCAATAAATTTCGCATGAAGATACCTGAAATGGAGATATGAGGGGAAAGGTAAGCCATATTGTACTATATTACTGTAGTGCTTTAATATATTTATATTTAGTATACTGTACATGTGTAGTTTTACTATATCTTATAATGAGAACTTAGATTATTTCTATAGATTATGTACTGTATGTTCTTTTGCCTCCCCCAGACTCGCCTGCCCCAGTCTCCTCAGACCTAGGTTCGAATTATAGGTGTGTTCCAACTTAAGTCGAAATCCACTTTTATGTCTCCTGTCAGGAACAGAACCCTGATGTAAAGTGGGAACCCCCTGTACTGAATTGAAAATTTTACTTTTATGTGGAGAAAATGAACTTGGAGTTATAGGCAATGTTAATTTCAATATTATAGTGTCTTTGTATATTTAGTAACATTTCTAAATAGTTTTCACTATAGTTTATAAAGTGTAAGGAAACAGATATGTAAAAAATTACAAATGCCATTTTTGTGTCACTATTAATCTTCATTAGAATGGGGATGGACACAAACAGGTTTGAACCATGAAATTAAGGCTGGATTTCCATCCTAATGCCCCACAATGAGCTCAAACATGGGTTTTTCACTTTCCGAATCAAGTGCTCTAACTAAAAAACTACTGTGGCCCCCACTAAAGGTGTAGTAGTCATGGTATATTATTTACAAATTACTTGTTTTCAGGTTCTTGTGAGTCGTTTCTTCCGAGATTTGCGTCTGATGTCCATTGGAGGTGGAGCTGATGAAGTGATGTTGGGTGTTATATGCAAAATGATGGACATCCTTCCAGTGCCACCAAAGAAAATTAAATAGATTTCATACATAATACCTTGTAACTGTAGTTATCTTTTTGAAGGGGTAAATGTAATAAATATGTTATTTTTGGTACTCAATCCCCCTTATAAGGTGGGTGGCTGAGTCAGAACAAAAACTCAACTCTTTATGAAAAGAATTACAAAAGGAGAATCCCCAATCCACTCACACTGGCTTACATATTTAACTTTTAGGACACGCAGGGGAACAAGGAGGAGGCAATTACGAGTAATCGTTCAAGTAACTGATTCACTGTGAAGTTACTTAACAAATTGGTATTATGTAGTAAAAGTCCAACTTTTTAACATGTACAAGTATACAATGATATTGTATTACTGTCATTCATTTTAATATCTATCTATCTATACATAAAGGCCGTAATCCCCCTTATAATGGTAGTGGCTTAATCAGAGCAAAAATCTTGGCTCTGCGAGAGGAAAATACAAAGGAGATTCCCAATCCCCTCACACAGCCCCATTTACTTGACTTTTATGACTCGCATTTATATATACTTTACTACATATACCCATCTGTTTCACTAACAATGCAAATAAATGATAAGGAATTATGGTAGCACTAGTTGTATAAATATTGTCTCAAAAGGATAAGATGTTGGTGCTAGAGTATTTTTGTATTAGTTTTTATTCTTATATATGAAGATCTTGATTAATGCTAGTTGAAATGTTCAGAGTATTGATAAACTGGTATTTAAGTAATTGCAGTAGTAAACATTATACAGTATAGTGTATACATGATTGTTTTGTACTGTCACTATTAGTCTCCAGTTTGGGGATGGACACAGTGAGTGTGGCTGGGTATTTAGGGCTGGTTGCCCTTGCTAATTCCCCGAGGTGGTCTCGAATGCAGGTCTTTTAAACTTCAGAGTCGAATATTCTGTTTTTAGCCACATGACTACTATGGTCTCCAACAATAACTTTATATAGAGGCCTCTTGAATTGTTTTGTGATATATTTACATTTATGTACTCATACAATTTACTGCTCTATCACTACAATAAAATTATTATTGTAGTGAAATATTGACTTTTATAGTTATAAAGGCTCTCTATTGATGGAGCAATTGCATATTTAGAATAAATAATCAAATTTTCAAGAATTATATGTGCCTTTTCTTTGATTAATTTTAGTAAAGTTGTAAAAGTTTGTATTGATTATCTCAGTTTTGTTTTTTCAATATATTTTGTTATTGAGGGTCACAGTTACTCCCCATTCGAATGGCGGTGAATGCAGACGTGTTGGAACTGGGGAATTAAGGCTGGATGCTCCCCCTAACACCCCCCGGTAGAATCCAGCCCATCAAGAAATAATCTTTAAAAATACTTCCAGTCATCTATCCTTTCTGATTTGCATACCGGTGCACCGGAAGTAACTGTTTATAATAAACCTTCAGTGCACGTAGGTTTCCCAAGTGATAAATCATTACAGGCTTCAGCTTCAGGTCATCCTCAGCGTTAGCACCAAGCAGCAGCGAAAGCGATCTTTTGCTGCCTTATATCCTGAAGCACGTTTTTCTTCTATGGAAATATACGTCCCGTCTGGCATTCGTTTCCAGTATAAAGCAGTTTCGTCAATATTAATAATCTGCTTATCCTTATATCCCCCTTCATCTATGATGACCTTCAATTTGCTAGGAAATTGCTTTTCTGCCTCCGAATCAGCTGATGCACTCTCTCCTTGTGTTTTTCACTTGTGATAACCAGATTTACGCTGAAAGTTTGCAAACCAGCCAGGGCTAGCTGCAAAGGGTTTCACTTTGCATTCTACCTGCAATTTCAAATGTTCATATATCTCACTTACTTTTTCCTTCACAACACTGTACGGCATGTTTTTTATTATTTGTTCTTTTTGGTCATCCAAGTACATAACATCTTTTGCATTCTTTCCACAATATCCGATCAAGCATTTGAAGAATTTGCTGAACTTGAACGAACACCAGCTTTTGCACTTTTCTTAATTTTTTCCACATTTTCACGGATGGTACACAACATGCTTTCACTGAATTGCGATTTCGCTTGTGTTATAGCCACTCTACTCTTACCACGCTCATAACTGGCCAACACTTGCAGTTTTAACTCAAGGTTTATAGACTTTCTCATTCTTTTAGGACAGGACCACTTCCACAGCTTTTTCCTGGTCATTTACTGGCCTTGATGGATGAATAAAAATACTGCAAAAAGCACAGGAAAGACAAAGTTTACCACAATAACTGTTAGAACAAGCGATATAGCCTCACAGTAGGCTGGGTGAAGCGAGACTGAAGCACATGGCTGTGTGGCAGGAAATTGGAAATGAGGTGGGCGCTAAGTCTTTAAATTGTACCACGTTTTTTCTCGCTCGTGTTATTCGCGCACCTGATATGCCACCATCGAACTAGAACTGTTAGCCATCACCTGGGCCACATCTATGTGCAGATTGTACCTGTGTGGTCTGCCCCACTTTACCCTCTTGACTGATCACCATCCACCGATTCGAATTCTCATTTCCTACGCTTTGAACGCAGTTGAGAATCCCAGTCTCCAGAGACTGAAGGAGAAGGTCTCGCCCTCTATCTTTGTGGCCGTGTGGTGCGCTGGGAAGTAGCTCTGTATCCTTGACACATTCTCCAGAGCCCCAGTTAGACAGCACATGCCTGAGGACGAGATTGAGTGATATGATGCATTGTTACCTGCAATGCCATCACCACAGTGGATGAGTCGTCACCTTCTGCGGAATACAACAGGACCCTTAAGGAGCTCCAAGCCGCAGCAAGAGTAGACCCTGCCAATGGACGTCTCCTCACCTGCATATCTTCTGTATTCCCTTCAAGCCACTTTGACCTACACAGCTCTGTCCTCCCATACTAGAAGATACAGGATTTTGTCTACACTGATAGGGAGCTGGTCTTGTTCCTCATATTTCCTAATCTCACTCTTACTTCCGTCTACGTAGATCCCGTAGCTAGTCACTATTGAACTGATGATGGATATAAATGGGCAACCTCCGATAATCGCCTATAAGCATTTTTCCTATTTTCTATTTTGGCTACGTACTATTATATTATTTGTTCATTACTTATTTCTTATTCTTTTATATCCTTTCCCAGTATATATAACCTGTACTTTTTTCCAATATTTGCCTCTTTTTTTTCTTTTTTCTTGTTTCTCATTTTGATCCCTTCCTAACATTTATACTTTCTCCCTTTTATACCTAGTCAGTTACTATCTCTCCTTCTTGAGGACCTCTACACTTATTACTTTACCACTTCTCATCTGGCATTACAGTCCTGTTTTGGAAGATGGTACCCAATATATAAATATCTTTTCCTATTTGTTACAAACATGTTAATGCATTTCATGTACATATTTTTTTTGCAATCTTCACTATAATTTTAACATATATTCCTTTTGTAATTTTTCAAGAGCTCAGTGTAAGCTGTATTTCTAGTAAACTTAATACATTTCTTTAATTTTAATTAAGATAATATTATATGGGCCAACGCCCATACCATGGTGGATACGCTGCTTTTTGCTTGATCAGCGATGTTAAGCCCCTTTGAGTTTGGTCAGGACTTGGATGGGTGTCCACCCGGAAAAGCCAGATGCTATTGGCTTATGTGGGGACTGCTGTAGTGGTAGACCGCTCGATTCGAGAGGTGACGGATCCATGTTCGAACCCACTTCAGGGTGTTAGGAAAGGCAGCCTGCCTTAAAATCCTGTCTAATCTCGTCGGTCAACCTATCCCTTACTATTGAAAGCAAGGAAGGGCTCAGGCTTGATACTTGATGCAATCCCAACCCCACTTTGAACCAATCCATGAATCCTTATGCACGCCTAACCACAGTCACACTGTCCTCATGCATATCTTGTACCACCTTCACATACTTCTCTGCTACTCCTGACTTCCTTATTCAATATCACAACTCCTCTCTTGGCATTCTGTCATATCCCTCTCTAAATACACCTATACACAATGAAATTCCAGTTTTCTCTATGCTTTTCCATAAGCATTTTTGATGCAAAAAAAAATGAATCTGCAGTGCTCCTTCCTGGATAAAACCATATTGTTGTTCACAAATCCTTACAGATCCTTTCAACCTAGCTAGTTTCCATTACTCTTTTTTTTCCTATACCTTCATGCTGTGGCTAATCAGCTTTATGCCCCAAGAATTGCATCATTTCTGTATTTCACCCTTGATCTTAAAAATCGGTACCAGACTATTTTTTCATCCGCCTGTGCCCTGTTTGCTCCAATGTTATGTCACCCTGTGTTCCTCCTTTTTAAAATATATATTCAACCATCGCTATTTCCATCCCCTTTGCAAAGTCCACCACCGTCTGCCCTGTCACATATTTATTCCCTACACATTACCTACCCATCACATTCTCATCAACGCTGTTCCCTACCCCAACGTGACCATTGAAGTCCGCTCAATCACCACTCATTCATCCCTATGTACACTCCAGCAATTCATCTGCCTCTCTTCAGAATGTTTCATTCTACCTCATCTCGCAGTTTGTATGTGGTACATAAGAACTAATGACATTCAATATTATTCCTTCAATTTCCAGCTTCACACTCATCACTCTCTTTACTTCTAATATATTCTTAGTTTATTCTTCCTTCATGATTACTCCTACACCACTTCTTCTTCCATCCGCACTATGGTTGAACAATTTAAACTCCTCTCTTATGCTCCTAGCCATGCTCCCCTTCCATTTTGTCTCTCAAATACAACAGTACATCTACTTTTCTTCTCTCCATCATATTGGCCATTTCCCTCCCTTTCCCTGTCACAGTACCAACTCTCATCTCCACATTGGTACCCCTCCTCTACTCCTCCGGCATTCTGATAAGCCTCTTACCCCTCCATGATCCC
>JAXCGZ010007276.1:0-10183 GCA_037179515.1 Halocaridina rubra | reverse complement strand
TGCCATGAAAACTTCCTTTGCTGATGCACTAAAGGGGAATGTGGCAGTAAAAGAGGCTGTATAGGTGGTGACAATGGAAAACATACAAACAGTTGACTATAAAGAGACAGTAATCGAAAAAATTAAAGACATTGTGATGGAAAGGGCAAACCCACTCATCAGACAGGCACTTGATAAGGAGACGACAGTGGTAATCTCAGGCATAAGTGAATCCCAGGAGCCAACATGGCAGGGGAGACTTGAAGAAAATAAAGCTAGGGTTGTAGACCTGATAAGAAAGCTTGGAGTAGTATGTGGTCCTGAGGATATTGTAAACATACACCAACTAGGTAAATATTCGAGGGAAGGAAAGCCGAGACCAACAAAAGTAACCTTTGAGAGAGGGGAAACATGTAGGGAAATATTGTTGAGAAAAAAAAGTCTAAAAGACCTTCAAGAATGCAAAGAAGTGTTCATTAGACGATACAGAACACAGGAAGAGATGGGAAAGATCAAAAACTTGTTGCAAGAGGCAAGAAGGTTAAATGATGAAAGAAATGAAGAAGAGAAGAAAAATTTTCGTTACAGAGTAATTCCAGACAAAGGGGAGATAAAGAAGATAATGACAGAAGATCAGGGGATGGGGCCTCATTAAGATTGTTATACACAAATGCTGATGGATTAGCTGGTAAGGCAGTAGAATTAAAAGATAGGATTCACAACAGTAAGGCAGATATAGTAGCAATTACAGAGACTAAGTTGAGTGAGGACATAAACATTGTCACAGTTTTTCCTAAGGGCTTCAGAATACTAAGGGTTGAAAGATCTGAGAGGACTGGTGGAGGGATAGCACTGCTCATAAGTGAGAGGATTCAAGTTGAAGAAATAAACTTGGCTATAGAAAGTGAGTTCAAGGAATTTCTTGTTGCTCGCATAAATACTGGGTCAGAGAGCATTATAATAACTGTTGTATACAACCCACCAAGGAACCAAAATAGGCTTGAAGTTTATGAGGAAAGTCATATAGGTACTATTGAAGTCATAAACTCAGTTGTTAACATGGCACGGGAAAAAAAGTGTAGGATTCTGATTATGGGAGACTTTAATCATAAAGAGATAGATTGGATAAATCTTGACCCACACAGTGGTGAGGACTCATTCGGGGCAAGATTCCTAGATTTCATACAAGGGAATTTCCTACACCAACATGTAATGGAACCAACAAGAGCCAGGGGTGGGGATGAGCCATCACTACTTGATCTAGTGTTCACAGATAATGTGTTGGATATTGAAAATATTGAGTATGAACCACCAATTGGAAAGAGTGACCACTGTGTGTTGTTGATGGAGTATATCATTGAAGATATTCTTCCTGAGAGTAGAGGCACTGAGGACATGAGGAGGAGCTATCCGAAAGGAGATTACATCAAAATGAATGAGCTTTTTGCAGTTATTGACTGGAGAACCTTATTTTACAACAAATCTGTACAAGAAATGTATGACATCTTTTGTGAGAAATATGGGAAGATAGTAGATTGCTGCATACCTGTCACCAAAGTAGGTGTAATTCATGCCAGAGAGAAATGGTTCGATAATGGGTGTAAATGATCTAAGGAGTGGAGAGACAAATGCTGGAAAAGGTATAGGAGGAGAAAAAACATAAATGCCTGGCAAACCTACAAAAGAGCAAGAAATGACTACCTAAGTAAAAGGAGAGAGGCAGAGAGAGATTATGAGAGGGACATCACCAGGAAGGCTAAAGAAAATCCCAAGCTTTTCCACAGCTTTATCAGAGGAAAACTAAAGGTAAAAGAACAGGTTTTAAGGCTAAAGAGAGCGGATGGAAGCATCACTGAGACGGATGAAGAGATCTGCAAAGAATTGAACAAGGAGTTTCAGTCAGTATTTACAGTAGAAAATACCCCACCCCCTCAGATTGCAGTGATAGAAGCTCAAGGGCCGGTATTAGAAAACATCAACCTTACAGCCACAGAGGTATGCAAAGCGCTGATGGATTTAGATGTTCATAAAGCTACAGGTCCTGATGACATATCCCCTCATGTGCTTAAAAAATGTGCAAACACAATATCAGCGGCACTAAGTATCATATTTAAGGAGTCACTGGAGTCGGGGGAGATTCCAAGATGCTGGAAACAAGCAAATGTGATACCTATCTTCAAAAAGGGAAGGAGGGATACGGCTCTGAACTATAGACCAGTTTCCTTGACCAGCATAGTTTGCAAAGTTATGGAGAAACTACTAAGGAAACATATCTCCCTTCACTTGGAATCCTTCAACTTTTTGTCAGTGAGGCAACATGGCTTCAGAGAAGGTAGATCAACAGTAACAAACTTATTAGAATTTTATGATGAGGTAAGCCAAATCTTACAGGAAAGAGAGGGCTGGGCAGATTGCATATTCCTAGACTTTCAGAAAGCGTTTGACACTGTTCCACATGGGAGACTTATTAGGAAGCTGCACTCAATGGCTAGAATAGGTGGAAATGTTTTGGAATGGATAAAAACTTACTTAGAAGGAAGGGAACAGAGGGTTAGAGTAAGACACTCAGTGTCTGAATGGAGAAGAGTTAGTAGTGGAGTTCCACAGGGTTCAGTTTTAGGGCCACTTTTGTTCCTTGTATATGTAAATGACCTACCAGAGTCTGTAAATTCATTCATGAATATGTTTGCAGATGATGCAAAGATTGTGAAGAAAGTAAAAAACGAGAACAATGGTAGAGAACTTCAGGAGGATCTAAATAATCTGCATGAGTGGTCAGAAAAGTGGCTAATGAAATTCAATACTTCAAAATGTAAGGTAATGAGAATGGGTACAAGTGCAAGAAGGCCAAAGCTTGACTACTCGGTGGCTGGAGTACAACTTCAAGAGACAGAAAATGAGAGAGATCTAGGAGTAAACATACTGGCAGATTTGTCTCCAGAAATACATATAAATGGCATAGTAAGGGCAGCATATGCATTCTTATCAAATGTAAGGGTAGCCTTCAGGCACATGGACAAGGAAATGTTCAGAAATATTTATGTAACCTATGTGAGGCCAAAACTCGAATATGCAGCCCCCTTTTGGAATCCGCACTTGAAAAAGCACATAGCTAAGCTTGAAAAAGTTCAAAGACATGCCACGAAACTGGTGCCAGAAATACGCAATCTCAGTTATGATGAGAGGCTGAGGGAATTAGACTTACCATCACTCGAAGCTAGAAGAGTAAATGTGGATATGGTGACAGTCTTTAAATTCCTTCATGGTTATGATAGAGTGGATAGGGATCGATATTTCGATATGGCTGGCTCTAGAACTAGAGGTCATAGTTTGAAGCTTCGTAAGAAAACTTCTTTGCAGGATGTAAGGAAATACTTTTTCAGTGTAAGAGTAGTTGAAAATTGGATTTCGCTAAGCGAGGAGGTAGTTAATGCTATCTCAATCCATAGTTTTAAGGACAGGTATGATATGTATCACTAAGTCTAAAATGGAACCGATCAGGAGACAGGAAGATACGAGCTTTGGGCTCTTTCCCATAAACGCAATTATGTAATCACAATTAGGTAATCACATATATAGGTAAATAAGGTATAGATACTGAGGAGACAGGAATTTCGATCTCTTGGAAGTCAGTGTTTTGACATTGTGTACTTAGAGTTTTCTTTATGCATCCCAATATGTCTCATATCTTTCGGTTTCTAAACTTTTGCATGGATCTACTATATGAATAAGAAGAACGATATATAAAAGAAAAATATGTCCCCAAACATTGGCTTCCAATAGTTAAATCCCTTCATGAGTTTCAGAACCAAAGCTCTCTCTCTCTCTCTCTCTCTCTCTCTCTCTCTCTCTCTCTCTCTCTCTCTCTCTCTCTCTCTCTATCTATATATATATATATATATATATATATATATATATATATATATATATATATATATATATATATATATATATATATATATATATATATATATATATATATATATATATATATATATATATATATATATATATATATATATATATATATATATATATATATATATATATATATATATATATATATATATTTAATAGTAATATAGGTTTTTATGAGTGTGGCACCAGGACAGGCAAGCTCTCATCATACCTGGGGACAAAGAAAGTATTAAGACAAAGAAAAAGTAAAATGCTTAGGAGAAGGCTGAAATAAGGTAATGATGCACATTGTTAAAAGGACTGACTGTAAGAATAGTCAAAATACTGAGAGCCGAGAGATATGGCAAGATTAGGCCCTGAGATGACGATAGAGCCGCTTTTTGAAGGAAGATAGGTCATAAGAGTTAGTAAAGACAGAAGGAGGAACAAAGTTCCAGAGACAGGAGGTGGCTGGAAAGCAGCAGTTGCTGCATGGATCAGTCCATGAGCTACAAACCTCTACACAGTACTTGTGAGATGAGGCCGCTTGGCGCATGTTACGTGGCCTCGGTAGTGAGGGAGGGATGCAGCTCGCCAATTCATCAGAGCAGTGATGGAAGTAGCGACAACAGAATATAGAAAGGGATGATATCTCACGGCGAGGAGAGAGAGAATCCAGATTAGAATTAAGAAAGGGACCATTGATGAGTATGACTTCCTTAGATTCAGCCCTATCAAGGGATAAGTATAAGATGAAGTACCCCAGATGTGTGAGTAGTATTGTAAGCAGGGACGGATAAGACTTTATAGATTTTAAGTAACTGGTAAGAGGAAAATTTGTGGATGCAGATTTAGATATTTGATTTATGTGATCCCTCCAGACAGGTTTTAAAGGCTATCTGGATTCCTAATATGTAAATAGAATTAAGAGGGTAAATTATGCTGGTTTCGGAGACAGTGGGGCAATTAGGAAGACATACATACATACATATACCTGACCTCATTCCCCTTTGTAAGGGGGATGACTGAGCCAAGAAACACACATTCACTACAATCCACTCTTACCTCAACCACTATTCTTAGCTCCTTGGGGATAAAGGATTGCCACATTTCCCCCTCTTCCATACTGCTTGGGTCACCCACAAGGTAGGTTGGCTATTAGGAGGAGAACATAAAGAGATAGCCAGAAAATGTGCCTTTGCGGGTATTAAATTTAACTAAATTTTGGGTGCCCCACTCACATACCCTCTGTAAATTGGAGTTGAGAGTTGAAGAGAAAATGATGCCAGACTGATTGCGAGTTGCAGATAAATGTTGTGAAGAAAAGGTAGAGGAAAAATGAAGGGTAGAATCATCGGCAAAGGCATGGAGAAGGGAGAAGGATAGGGACTGAAGAAGATAGTTGATGAAAAAAAGGAAGAGAGTAGGTGAAAGAACAGAGGCGTGTTGAACACCACTGGTAACAGGGAATGGGCTAGATGTTGCATTGTCAACAACACAGATATATTATGGTCAGAACGAAAACTGGAAATCAGAGAACAAAGAGATTGGATAAAAAGCCATAAGCAAGGAGTTTGGCAAACAGAGCCTTGTACCTGACTCTGTTAAAAGCCTTAGAGATATCAAGGCATGCAACAAAGGATTACCCATAGTTCCTCAGAGAAGATAACCATACATAAGTAATATAGGACAGGAGGTCACTAGTAGATCTTGCCTTGCAGAAGCCGTAATGGTGATTGAAGATAAGTGAATTAGATTCACGAGATTTCGTGAATTGAGAATTTAGCAATGTTTCAAATACTTTAGAACATACATACATATATCTGGCCTCATCCCCCCTTGTAAGGGGGGTGACTGAGCCAAGAAACAAACATTCACTATGATCCACACATACCTCAACCACCCCTTTTAGCTCCTTGTGAATAAATGGTTGACACATTCCCCCCCCCCCTTCCAGCTTGCTTTGGTCACCCACAAGGTAGGCGGGCTATTAGGAGGAAAAGTAGATAAAGTGATAGCCAGAAAATGTGTTTTGGAAGCATTAAATTTAACAAAATTTTGGGTGCCCCCACTCACATACCCTCTGTATACTGGAGTTGAAAGTAGAAGAGAGAATGATTCAAGACTGATTGCGAGTAGCAGATGAAGGTTGTGAAGAAAAGGTAGAGTAAAAATAATGGGTAGAATTGTCGGCTAAGGTGTGGAGAAGGGAGAAGGATAGGGACTGAAGAAGATCGTTGATGAAAAGAAAGAAGAGAGTAGATGAAAGACAAAGCCGTGTGGAACACCACTTGTAACAGGGAATGGACTAGATGTTGTGTCGTCAACAACAGTGATATATAACAGTCTGAAATAAAACTGGAAATCATCTAAGGATGGGATAAAGCTGTAAGAAGGGAGTTTGGGGAACAGAACCTTGTACCAGACTTTATCAAAAGCCTTAAAAATATCAAGGGAGGCAACAAAGAATTCCCCATAGTTCCTCAGAGAAGACGACCATACATAAGTAAAATAGGACAGGAGGTCACCACTATATCTTTCCTTGCAGAAACTGTACTGGTGATTGAAGATGCGAGTTAGACTCACCACATTTCATGAAGTGAGAATTGAGCAATGTTTCAAATACTTTAGGACATACATACATAACATATACCTGGCCTCATTCCCCCTTGTAAGGGGGGTGACTGAGCAGAAACACACATTCACTACAGTCCATACATACCTCAACAACTTCTTTTAGCTCCTTAGAGAGAAAGGGTTGTCACATTTCCTCCCCTTCCACCCTGCTGGGTCAGCCACAAGGTAGGTGGGCAATAACAAGGAGAAGAAGATAAAGAGATAGCCAGAAAATGTGTCTTGGAGGCATCTAATATAACTAAATTTTGGGTGCCCCACTCACATACCCTCTGTAAATTAGAGTTGAGGGTAGAAGAGAGAATGACGTGAGACTAGTTGCGAGTAGCAGATGAAGGTTGTGAAGACAAGGTAGAGCAAAAATGAAGGGTAAAATCGTTGGCAAAGGTGTGGAGAAGGGAGGAGGATATAGACTAAAGAAGATTGTTGATGGAAAAAAGGAAGAGAGTAGGTGAAAGAACAGAGCCGTGTAATACCACCTGTAACAGGGAATGGGCTTGATGTTGCGTTGTGAACAACACATATATAACGGTCAAAACGAAAACAGGAAATCAGAGAAACAAAGAGATTGGGTAAAACCATAAGCAGGGGAGTTTGGCCAACAGAGCCTTGTACTAGACATTGTCAAAAGCCTTAGAGATATCGAGGGAGGCAACAAAGGATACCCCATAGTTCCTCAGAGAAGATGACCATACATATGTAAGATAGAACAGGAGGTCACCAGTAGATCTTGTCTTGCAGAAGCCTGTACTGATGACTGAAGATAAGTGAGTTAGATTCACGACATTTTATGAAGTAGAGAATTGAGCAGTGTTTCAAATACTTCAGCGATAGCAGAGGTTAGGGCGACTTGTCAGTAGTTTGAAGGAATAAAGTGCTCACCCTTCTTGGGAACAGTTTTCACTAGAGCATGCTTCCAAGATGGAGGATAGGTACTGGTTGAGAGAATGAGGCAAACAAGAGGTGGCAAAGCACAGGAGCCAGTTCTTCTGCAAAGTCCTTAAGGAAACTTGCAGGGATACCATTGGGTCCAGATGCCTTGTTTATCTTTAGCAAGTGAAGAAACTAAAGGACTTTGTGTGAAGGAAGAATATGGGAGCATAGGGATATAGAGGGGTAAAATATGAGGGCAGGTGTTCTGGAATCGTTTCCAGAAGAGTTGGCAGAAAAAATGAGAACCAAAGAGAGTGGCTTTGTCAGTGGGAGCATGAGCTCTAGAACCATAAGAATGAATGAGAGGGGGAGACCTTGAGTTACAGAAGTGTTTAGAAAGGTTTTTGGTTAAGAACCAGGATAATTTATCAGTGGGAGAAAAGTGAAGGTTGTCAACTTTCCTTCTTAAAAAGAAAGCTTTTAGATCATTGGTTCTTAACCTCTATTTGTGTAGCGCCTATTTTCAACTAGTTTCATAGCCCAACGTGGATGGTCAAATAGTTTTACTAAAAATATGCAGTGCATAAGATTTAAGAATTACGTAGATAAAAGTGAAAAATGTCTAAAATTGTTAATTTACTTTAATTGTGATTTAATGGCTTCCTTGTGCTTGATGAGATCTTGCCTGATATTCTGGATGTATTGTCTTCAAGGTTTACCTATTGTTTTATTTAAGTAAATATAACTACCCTGTCATGTATAATGGAATTGCTCTTGAAGTAAATGATGCATTTTATTATGTTAGCGCACCTTTCCCCTCAGTGCCCCCAAGAATTTACTGTCCCAATCATCAAGCCAGCGCCCCCAGGGGGTGCTATTGCCTAGGCTAAGAACCACTGCTTTAGACCTTTGAATATGAGCAGTACTGCGATTTCTAGCTGTAATAAAAGTAGAGCGAGTTCAATCAGAAGGAGAGGCTTGGTACTACCATTATGCCCGATCCCTTCTTCTGAATATCCAAGGAGCAGGCGCAGTCTAACCAAGGATTAGGGGGAGAAAAAGTTTTCATAGAGGAGGACATGAATGCCTCCATTCCTGAGGTTATGGACTCGGGAACTTCTAGGGCTACTTGATCAGGATTGCCGAACCGTATGCTATAGTCATCCTATGGGAAGTCAAAGAGAAAGTTACGCAAATAATCGCAATTGGTATGCACAAAGTGCCAAAGTCACCTTCAAAAAAAAAATGTAATTTGTTTATCTCTCTGTCCATCTATCTATCTATCTATCTATCTATCTATCTATCTATCTATCTATCTATCTATCTATCTATCTATCTATCTATCTATCTATATATATATATATATATATATATATATATATATATATATATATATATATATATATATAGATAGATAGATAGATAGATAGATAGATAGATAGATATAAATATATATATATATATATATATATATATATATATATATATATATATATATATATATATATATATATATATATATATATATATATATATATATATATATATATATATATATATATATATATATATATATATATACATATATATATATACTATATATATATATATATATATATATATATATATATATATATATATATATATATATATATATATATATATATGTATATATATATATATATATATATATATATATATATATATATATATATATATATATATATATATATATATATATATATATATATATATATATATATATATATATCAGGTAAGTCATTCCTCATCTATATGGTCATTACCTTCAGCAGAAGTATAATCTCTCTCTCTCTCTCTCTCTCTCTCTCTCTCTCTCTCCTCCCTCTCTCTCTCTCTCTCCTCTCTCTCTCTCTCTCTCTCTCTCTCTCTCTCTCTCTCTCTCTCTCTCTCTCTAACTATATTTTTAAAAACTATTTTTTATATTTTTGAGTTGGCTAGTGATGAAAGAAGTTTAAGGCAACACTCATACTTCACAATTATTATTAGTCCCCCTAATTTCGTATTGGGCTTATTTCCTTAGTGCCAGATTTTTCCATAGCTAAAAGAGGATGAAGTACAGTAGTCCTCCTCCATCTGCAATTTTTATTTCAGGGTTGAACTTAAGGGGAAATTTCTTCATACTTTTGACAGTGAGTTGTCACACTCATGATAGTTATGGAATGTATCAACTTTTTATGGAATGTCTATTCCCGTCGTGAGTCACCTTTTAATCTTGGAATAATTAAGAATAAACACAAACACACACACACACACACACACACACACACACACACACACACACACACACACACACACACATACACACACACACACACATAAAAGAAAAAAAAATTACCAAATACCCACCCGTCAACAGTACTGAGTTAAGTTGCCAAGTAGTACAGCAGTCCTATTTTCTTCATTTTTTTTTTGCTTTTCTTTTAGCTTTCTCGTTTGCTATTTTGTTATTTTGTATATATATTGAGTTAAATGTAAAGTCTAAATCCCGTGATAACATATCTTGGTTAGCAAGTCAGTTTATCAGTTAGGAAGAATATATAACAGAAACAGGTGGGTGCCACCTCGAACACAAATTCGAATTTTCCTTCAGGTTTGACTTTTGTTTTTCTTTTTCTTTTTATACGTAAATTACCATGGTCAAGTTTTTAAGTTAAGATGTGTGTTACCAGAAAGGAGACAAACTGAGTCACTAAATAGCACTTATATGGAGATATAAAAATTCTGTGTGAAGGTAAATTAGAAGTTTTTCTCTCTCTCT
>JAXCGZ010007275.1:2500-10223 GCA_037179515.1 Halocaridina rubra | reverse complement strand
AACTGTGACACTGTTTATGTCCTCACTCAACTTAGTCTCTGTAATTGCTACTATATCTGCCTTACTGTTGTGAATCCTATCTTTTAATTCTACTGCCTTACCAGCTAATCCATCAGCATTTGTGTATAACAATCTTAATGAGGCCCCATCCCCTGATCTTCTGTCATTATCTTCTTTATCTCCCCTTTGTCTGGAAGTATTCCGTAACGAAAATTTTTCTTCTCTTCCTCATTTCTTTCATCATTTAACCTTTTTGCCTCTTGCAACAAGTTTTTGATCTTTCCCATCTCTTCCTGTGTTCTGTATCGTCTAATGAACACTTCTTTGCATTCTTGAAGGTCTTTTAGACTTTTTTTTCTCAACAATATTTCCCTACATGTCTCCCCTCTCTCAAAGGTTACTTTTGTTGGTCTCGGCTTTCCTTCCCTCGAATATTTACCTAGTTGGTGTATGTTTACAATATCCTCAGGACCACATACTACTCCAAGCTTTCTTATCAGGTCTACAACCCTAGCTTTATTTTCTTCAAGTCTCCCCTGCCATGTTGGCTCCTGGGATTCACTTATGCCTGAGATTACCACTGTCTTCTCCTTATCAAGTGCCTGTCTGATGAGTGGGTTTGCCCTTTCCATCACAACGTCTTTCATTTTTTCGATTATATATATATATATATATATATATATATATATTATATATATATATATATATATATATAATATACATATATAAATATATATATATATATATATATATATAATATACATATATAAATATATATATATATATATATATATATATATATATATATATATATATATATATATATATATATATATATATATATATATATATATATATATATATATATATATATATATATATATATATATATATATATATATATATATATATATATATATAATATATATATATATATATATATATATATATATATATATATATATTATATATATATATATATATATATATATATATATATATATATATATATATATATATATATATATATATATATATATATATATATATACATTTATATATATATATATATATATATATATATATATATATATATATATATATATATTTATATATATATATATATATATATATATATATATATATATATATATATATATATATATATATATATATAGTTCAAGCTGAAATATGTATTTGGTTTTCATCTACAAATGCAAATTCTGGTAAGAATTTTCCAAGCACATTTAAAAATACATCTCTCTCTCTCTCTCTCTCTCTCTCTCTCTCTCTCTCTCTCTCTCTCTCTCTCTCTCTCTCTCTCTCTCTCTCTCTCTCTCTCTCTCTCCCATTGACTACAAGCATTGTTCACGAAAAGATTTATGGCAATACTCAAGCTTGAAAAACCGTGTGTAAAAAAAAAAAATCGGAACTATTTTAAAAATCTTCCCAAAACACTTAATGCTCCCATTCTTTGGTATTCTTGTAAACAGTTCTGACGCAATGCCTTTCAGAACATTTTCGTTATATGATAATATTGCCAAGAGGGTTTTTTTTTAGAGCTGTTCAGAGTCCGCTTCAAATACTTACGTTTTCATTGAATCTTTCAATGAAAATTGACGAGTTGCTAGGAAAGGAGATATATATATATATATATATATATATATATATATATATATATATATATATATATATATATATATATATATATATATATATATATATATATATATGCATATATATATATATATATATATATATATATATATATATATATATATATATATATATATATATATATATATATATATATATATATATATATATATATATATATCAATACTTCAAAATGTAAGGTAATGACAATGGGTACAAGTGCAAGAAGGCCCAAGCTTGACTACTCGGTGGCTGGAGTACAACTTCAAGAGACAGAAAATGAGAGAGATCTAGGAGTAAACATACTGGCAGATTTGTCCATAGAAATACATATAAATGGCATAGTAAGGGCAGCATATGCATTCTTATCAAATATAAGAGTAGCCTTCAGGCACATGGACAAGGAAATCTTCAGAAATATTTATGTAACCTATGTGAGGCCAAAACTCGAATATGCAGCCCCCTTTTGTAATCCGCACTTGGAAAAGCACATAGCTAAGATTGAAAAAGTTCAAAGACATGCCACGAAACTGGTGCCAGAAATGCGCAATCTCAGTTATGATGAGAGGCTGAGGGAATTAGACTTACCATCACTCGAAGCTAGAAGAGTGAGGGGGGATATGGTGACAGTCTTTAAATTCCTTCATGGTTATGATAGAGTGGATAGGGATCGATATTTTGATATGGCTGGCTCTAGAACTAGAGGTCATAGTTTGCAGCTTCGTAAGAAAACTTCTTTGCAGGATGTAAGGAAATACTTTTTCAGTGTAAGAGTAGTTGATAATTGGAATTCCCTAAGCGAGGAGGTAGTTAATGCTATCTCAATCCATAGTTTTAAGGACAGGTATAATAAGTATCACTAAGTATAAAATGGAACCGATGAGGAGACGGGAAGATGCGAGCTTTGGGCTCTTTCCCGTAAACACAATTAGGTAATCACAATTAGGTAGTCACACACACACACACACACACACACACACACACACACACACACACACACACACATATATGTGTGTTACCAGAAGGGAGACAAACTGAGTCACTAAATAGCACTTATATGGAGATATAAAAATTCTGTGTGAAGGTAAATTAGAAGTTTTTCTCTTTTCTTTTTTTTTTTCCTCTTTCTCGTCTTCTTTCTATATTCTGTGAGAGGGAGAACATAAAAATGAAGCCATCTCTGTCCCAAACCTCTCCCACCCATGGGTCGGGAGAAGGGGTAGTCATCAGAGGACTTAAACAGAGAATCAAGAAGTTAGAGGAAATGGTTACAAGCCTTGATGATAAAATTCGGAATATGGATGGAGAAATGAAAGAGAATGAAACACTCAGAGAACAAATAAGATCTTTGGAGGAAGCAAATAAAGCACAAGGGCAGGAGAGAAAGGAACTAGAAAAAAGAATAAAGAAGCTGGAAGGGGAAAAGAGTCAACTAGAATCTAGAATTTCTAATCAAGAAGATAAAAACAAACAGCTAAATGACAACCTAAAGGAATTAGATGTTAGTTCACTGCTATCTTCTGAGAGAGACGAGATTGCTGCTTGGAATGTTCAGATTAAGGAAAACATTGAACAGTTCAGAAAAGAGTTCCAGGAGCTGAATATGGAAAATGATGCCATGAAAACGTCCTTTGCTGATGCACTAAAGGGGAATGTGGCAGTAAAAGAGGCTGTAAAGGTGGTGGCACTGGAAAACATACAAACAGTTGACTATAAAGAGACAGTAATCGAAAAAATGAAAGACGTTGTGATGGAAAGGGCAAACCCACTCATCAGACAGGCACTTGATAAGGAGAAGACAGTGGTAATCTCAGGCATAAGTGAATCCCAGGAGCCAACATGGCAGGGGAGACTTGAAGAAAATAAAGCTAGGGTTGTAGACCTGATAAGAAAGCTTGGAGTAGTATGTGGTCCTGAGGATATTGTAAACATACACCAACTAGGTAAATATTCGAGGGAAGGAAAGCCGAGACCAACAAAAGCAACCTTTGAGAGAGGGGAGACATGTAGGGAAATATTGTTGAGAAAAAAAAGTCTAAAAGACCTTCAAGAATGCAAAGAAGTGTTCATTAGACGATACAGAACACAGGAAGAGATGGGAAAGATCAAAAACTTGTTGCAAGAGGCAAGAAGGTTAAATGATGAAAGAAATGAAGAAGAGAAGAAAAATTTTCGTTACGGAATACTTCCAGACAAAGGGGAGATAAAGAAGATAATGACAGAAGATCAGGGGATGGGGCCTCATTAAGATTGTTATACACAAATGCTGATGGATTAGCTGGTAAGGCAGTAGAATTAAAAGATAGGATTCACAACAGTAAGGCAGATATAGTAGCAATTACAGAGACTAAGTTGAGTGAGGACATAAACAGTGTCACAGTTTTTCCTAAGGGCTTCAGAATACTAAGGGTCGAAAGATCTGAGAGGACTGGTGGAGGGATAGCACTGCTCATAAGTGAGAGGATTCAAGTTGAAGAGATAAACTTGGCTATAGAAAGTGAGTTCAGGGAATTTCTTGTTGCTCGCATAAATACTGGGTCAGAGAGCATTATAATAACTGTTGTATACAACCCACCAAGGAACCAAAATAGGCTTGAAATTTATGAGGAAAGTCATATAGGTACGATTGAAGTCATAAACTCAGTTGTTAACATGGCGCGGGAGAAAAAATGTAGGATTTTGATTATGGGAGACTTTAATCATAAAGAGATAGATTGGATAAATCTTGACCCACACAGTGGTGAGGACTCCTTTGGGGCAAGATTCCTAGATTGCGTACAAGGGAATTTCCTACACCAACATGTAATGGAACCAACAAGAGCCAGGGGTGGGGATGAGCCATCACTACTTGATCTGGTGTTCACAGATAATGTGTTGGATATTGAAAATATTGAGTATGAACCACCAATTGGAAAGAGTGACCACTGTGTGTTGTTGATGGAGTATATCATTGAAGACATTCTTCCTGAGAGTAGAGGCACTGAGGACATGAGGAGGAACTATCAGAAAGGAGATTACATCAAAATGAATGAGCTTTTTGCAGTTATTGACTGGAGAACCTTATTTTACAACAAATCCGTACAAGAAATGTATGACATCTTTTGTGAGAAATATGGGAAGATAGTAGATTGCTGCATACCTGTCACCAAAGTAGGTGTAATTCATGCCAGAGAGAAATGGTTCGATAATGGGTGTAAAAGAGCTAAGGAGTGGAGAGACAAATGCTGGAAAAAGTATAGGAGGAGAAAAAACATAAATGCCTGGCAAACCTACAAAAGAGCAAGAAACGACTACCTAAGTAAAAGGAGAGAGGCAGAGAAAGATTATGAGAGGGACATCACCAGGAAGGCTAAAGAAAATCCCAAGCTTTTCCACAGCTTTATCAGAGGAAAACTGAAGGTAAAAGAACAGGTTTTAAGGCTAAAGAGAGCGGATGGAAGCATCACTGAGATGGACGAAGAGATCTGCAAAGAATTGAACAAGGAGTTTCAGTCAGTATTTACAGTAGAAAATACCCCACCCCCTCAGATTGCAGTGATAGAAGCTCAAGGGCCGGTATTAGAGAACATCAACCTTACAGCCACAGAGGTATGCAAAGCGCTGATGGATTTAGATGTTCATAAAGCTACAGGTCCCGATGACATATCCCCTCATGTGCTTAAAAAATGCGCAAACACAATATCAGTGGCACTAAGTATCATATTTAAGGAGTCATTGGAGTCGGGGGAGATTCCAAGATGCTGGAAACAAGCAAATGTGATACCTATCTTCAAAAAGGGAAGGAGGGATACGGCTCTGAACTATAGACCAGTTTCCTTGACCAGCATAGTTTGCAAACTTATGGAGAAACTACTAAGGAAACATATCTCTCTTCACTTGGAATCCTTCAACTTTTTGTCAGTGAGGCAACATGGCTTCAGAGAAGGAAGATCAACAGTAACAAACTTATTAGAATTTTATGATGAGGTAAGCCAAATCTTACAGGAAAGAGAGGGCTGGGCAGATTGCATATTCCTAGACTTCCAGAAAGCGTTTGACACTGTTCCACATGGGAGACTTATTAGGAAGCTGCAATCAATGGCTAGAATAGGTGGAAATGTCTTGGAATGGATAAAAACTTACTTAGAAGGAAGGGAACAGAGGGTTAGAGTAAGACACTCAGTGTCTGAATGGAGAAGAGTTAGTAGTGGAGTTCCACAGGGTTCAGTTTTAGGGCCACTTTTCTTCCTTGTATATGTAAATGACCTACCAGAGTCTGTAAATTCATTCATGAATATGTTTGCAGATGATGCAAAGATTGTGAAGAAAGTAAAAAACGAGAACAATGGTAGAGAACTTCAGGAGGATCTAAATAATCTGCATGAGTGGTCAGAAAAGTGGCTAATGAAATTCAATACCTCAAAATGTAAGGTAATGAGAATGGGTACAAGTGCAAGAAGGCCCAAGCTTGACTACTCGGTGGCTGGAGTACAACTTCAGGAGACAGAAAATGAGAGAGATCTAGGAGTAAACATATTGGCAGATTTGTCTCCAGAAATACATATAAATGGCGTAGTAAGGGCAGCATATGCATTCTTATCAAATGTAAGGGTAGCCTTCAGGCACATGGACAAGTAAATGTTCAGAAATATTTATGTAACCTATGTGAGGCCAAAACTCGAATATGCAGCCCCCTTTTGGAATCCGCACTTGAAAAAGCACATAGCTAAGCTTGAAAAAGTTCAAAGACATGCCACGAAACTGGTGCCAGAAATACGCAATCTCGGTTATGATGAGAGGCTGAGGGAATTAGACTTGCCATCACTCGAAGCTAGAAGAGTAAGGGGGGATATGGTGACAGTCTTTAAATTCCTTCATGGTTATGATAGAGTGGATAGGGATCGATATTTCGATATGGCTGGCTCTAGAACTAGAGGTCATAGTTTGAAGCTTCGGAAGAAAACTTGTTTGCAGGATGTAAGGAAATACTTTTTCAGTGTAAGAGTAGTTGATAATTGGAATTCGCTAAGCGAGGAGGTAGTTAATGCTACCTCAATCCATAGTTTTAAGGACAGGTATGATAAGTATCACTAAGTCTAAAAATGGAACCGATCAGGAGACGGGAAGATACGAGCTTTGGGCTCTTTCCCGTAAACACAATTAGGTAATCACAATTAGGTAATCACACACACCAACAAGGGCCAGGGGTGGGGATGAGCCATCACTACTTGATCTAGTGTTCACAGATAATATGTTGGATATGGAAAAAATTGAGTATGAACCACCAATTGGAAAGAGTGACCACTGTGTGTTGTTGATGGAGTATATCATTGAAGATATTCTTCCTGAGAGTAGAGGCACTGAGGACATGAGGAGGAACTATCCGAAAGGAGATTACATCAAAATGAATGAGCTTTTTACAGTTATTGACTGGAGAACCTTATTTTACAACAAATCTGTACATGAAATGTATGACATCTTTTGTGAGAAATATGGGAAGATAGTAGATTGCTGCATACCTGTCACCAAAGTAGGTGTAATTCATGCCAGAGAGAAATGGTTCGATAATGGGTGTAAAAGAGCTAAGGAGTGGAGAGACAAATGCTGGAAAAGGTATAGTAGGAGAAAAAACATAAATGCCTGGCAAACCTACAAAAGAGCAAGAAATGACTACCTAAGTAAAAGGAGAGAGGCAGAGAGAGACTATGAGAGGGACATCACCAGGAAGGCTAAAGAAAGTCCCAAGCTTTTCCACAGCTTTATCAGAGGAAAACTGAAGGTAAAAGAACAGGTTTTAATGCTAAAGAGAGCGGATGGAAGCATCACTGAGACGGATGAAGAGATCTGCAAAGAACTGAACAAGGAGTTTCAGTCAGTATTCACAGTAGAAAATACCCCACCCCCTCAGATTGCAGTGATAGAAGCTCAAGGGCCGGTATTAGAGAACATCAACCTTACAGCCACAGAGGTATGCAAAGCGCTGATGGAGATAGATGTTCATAAAGCTACAGGTCCTGATGACATATCCCCTCATGTGCTTAAAAAATGTGCAAACTCAATATCAGTGGCACTAAGTATCATATTTAAA